>CM062101.1:7677220-7738832 GCA_031163375.1 Conogethes punctiferalis | reverse complement strand
TAGACATTACAATAGTGGTTCCCAACCTTATTTGACCACGAACCATTTTGATAAATAAAGAAGTAACGCAAGGTATGCCTACTATGGGTAGATACTAGACCACTGAATAGCTTACTTTAGATACTCTTGTTTGTAAATATGTACATACTCGTAGAAAACAATATATAAATAAATAAATAAATATCAGACAACATCACATACATTGCTCCGATCCCAATGTAAGTAGCTTAAGCACTTGTGTTATAGGTATCAGAACAACGAAGGTACCACAAATAAATACTTAAATCGTCGCCGTAGAGCGAAAAGTCACTAAGTCGACATATGGCCAAAATGGAGTTAAATACCTAACCAGATTCCCCAAATTTTTCTGCACAAATTCTTCTTTTAGACATTTCTGTACGCGCCATAGTTTTTGTTTTACAGAGAGCGAAAACACATTAACTTTACGTTTGCACTACTCATTGGCAGTCGAAAACTAACCAATTTTACTTAACACTTTTTTTTATGATCTAACAAAGCAAATCTGTACCTGAGTCGAGTTGGTTCTTTCTCTCTTTCACAAATCAAATCATAATTTTGGACCCAATCCATACTAAAAATTACCTAAAGTGACTTAACTACTTTTAGAATTACTGGTTCGGTACAAAACATGAAAGCGAAAACTAACTAAGTCGACTTAATGACTCTTGATATGATCCAAACATGAGTGAAATAGTCACTAACTCGGTTTTTTTGTCATTATCTCAGTAATTAAACATAATTAATTGAAAGTGATATTACAATCTTATTTGTCTACCTATTCTTTAAGATATATAGCAATGAAATTAGAGTTATCTTTTACTAAAATTAAGTTATATTTTTTTTTGTTTTATAAAACTTTAAACCGCCATAACTCAAAACACGTCATGACCTACTTAGTGACTTTTCGCTCTACGGCGACGAAATACAAATATAAACACCTAGACACGGAACAAACACAAGTATTCATCACACGAATGTTTGTCCCGGGTGGGAATCGAACCCACGACCCTTGGTTCAGAAGGCAGGGGTCACTACCAATTGAGCCAACGAGCTTGTCATATAATATATATAGTAATAGTAATAATAATAAGTATTTCTTATAGGAACAAACATGGATAAGCACTCAAATTTCATATCCGATCCTATAGTAAGTAAGTAGCCTAAGCACTTGTTTATAGTTTATCAGAACAACGAAAAGTACCTTACCGGTTGGGATCGAACCCACGGCCCTTGGTTCAGAAGGTACAGCTCAGCGTAACCCATTCAGAAATCAGGCCAGTCGAATGTTTGTACTGTACGGACATCGAAACCGGCGACCACTGTCAAGGCAGCAATGTCTACTACTGAACCAAGCTGGTCGTCTACTAAATGGGCATCTATCACTTTTTTTCGTATATTTCTAAACACTTTCCGCAATCAATCTCATTGATGAATAGTTTAGTTAAATCATACTAATTATAACGTAGTTACGGGTTCCGTTTTCACGTCCGTTTCTTAAGAGTAAGGCCTTTAACAAACGGCGTGTTTTATACGCGCAGACGACGCGCCGATGACGCTCGTATACGCACTTCATATCATACGACATTTAGATGCAACCTTGGAACCTAAAGTCCATAGCACACAGCGTGTTTTATAAGCGCAGACGACGCGCGTATAAGGGACGATACCAACGTGCGTGTACAATATTGCCAATGTAAAGAAGTGTTGTGTCAACCGACGCTATTGTACAATTGGAGGAGTCTCTGATCACAACGCTAAAGCTACTACAGCGCGTATACGTGCAGTCATCATCATCGACTGGCTCAGTGGCTCAATTGATAGTGACCCCTGCCTTCTGAGCCAAGGGTCGTGGGTTTGATTCCCACCCGGGACAAACATTCGTGTGACGAACACTTGTGTTTGTTCCGTGTCTGGGTGTTTATATTTGTATTTAAGTATTTATTTGTGTTACCTTCGTTGTTCTGATACCCATAACACAAGTGCTTAAGCTACTTACTTTGGGATCGGAGCAATGTATGTGATGTTGTATGATATTTATTTATATTTATATTTATCATCAGTCTATCGTAGTTCACTACGACATACTAAGACATAGGCATCTCCATTTTGGCAAAAATCTGGAGGCTTTACCCATATTATACTCCGATTGCCAACTCGCTTGCCCAGGTAAATACGCTGGGCAAGCGAGTTGGCAATCGGAGGACATAGCTTTTGTGCCAGTGAGGCTGTTGCCCTTCATCGGCTTGTAGTATTTAGCAACCTACGTATTCAATCGTGATGCTTATACCACCATCAATCGCTTGCCATAGCCTCATTTGTTATTCTGCAGTATGCACAAATGGAATGAAAAGATGGTAGGCTACGTTTCACGATCGCCCCGTGTGTGTATAACCTAACAAAGTTGCGTTTTAATTTCATTGTGAAGCGTGTATACCTACGCTCGTCATCGGCGCGCCGCGGCGCGACGTCTGCGCGTATAAAACGCACCGTGTGCTACGGGCCTAAAGAGCATTTAAACCTGCCGATACATTATATTAGCGCCGACATTGTACAAGGTGATCAATTTAAACCGTTTTATAGGCGTTTCTTGCTAATGTTCAATGGAAAAATGAAGTCTAAGGCTGTACCAATTACGCAAGTACGGTAATCGATTGATTTTCAATTTCTCGCGAATAAGGAAAGTGAGACTGATGACGGATTGTTATACTATTGGTTACCTGGTAATTACAGAAATGTATCAGAGATAAACTTACAGTTAGAAGAATTATTGAAGGTACACTTTAGAAATGTGTCACATGAACCTATATTTTTTTTTGCTTCATGTCTCTCACCTCAATTGAATTTGATATGAATTATGTACATCTTATTTAGTGTGTTATTGTTTTGTTTTACGATTTTGCTTAGATTGATTAATTAGGTGAAATAACTCAAGTCATGCCACACAGCGCCCTCTAGTCCCAAAATAAGTCGAATCTTATACGATAGATTCAAAACAAGGGATGGGATGTAAGGGAGCAGCATATCATCTTTTCGCTCCAAGCCAACCTCATATGCCCGTGGTGCATCCTGCCGAATGGCAAACGAGGCACTGGCAACCGTCTGGTAGCGGTTTGACCATCACAACTGAAAGCGTAGCTAAATACCACAGACCGATGACGGGCAGCAGCGTCATCGGAGTGAGAAGCTGCACCCTGCGATCGCCAACCCGCCTGCCCAGCGTGGCGATTATGGGTATATCCTGCAGATATTTGCCCTTTAGGGGCGAACAATTGGAGAGGCCTACGTCCAACAGTGGACAGCAATATATAGGCTGATGATGATGATGTAGTGAAATTTAATTAATGAAATGTATGATGTAAATAAAAAGGATGTTATAAATAGCAAACACCCATACCAATACAAACATACTCGTACATGTTTATTTATTTATTTAAATTTCGTTGCACGAAATGGCACAAAAGGCGAATCTAATCTAGGAGCTTTATTTTATTTACCTTTAGGTTATGTAGAGAACAGATTTCTTGTGCATGTTCATGTAGGTACTAAGCGGGAATCGAATCCGCGACCTCTGTATCAGAGTCAATATTCAGTACTACTGAACTAACCTGGTTCTCGATAATAATAGATACTTAATCAATTGTGTTTTATTTATAAGGTTCACTGTCCAATGGTATTATAACAATGGAAATATGTTTTGTTATACTTGTCACATGTGAGCTGTTGTTACGAACCACTTGTTATGCGCTAGACAATAGCCTACCGGACAACATATCATAATGTAGTTTTATGTAAAGTATACCTACTGAATACCATCGAAGGTCCATATATGTTTTATCTTTATGACAGAATTTTAATGAAGCTTACAACAGGGTTCCTCGGTACGGGACACTTACCTGTTTTCACAAACAATACTTGTCTATGAAAATTAGCAACGCTATACGAAGTAAGGAATTTACAATGCCGACCGCCACTCAAGTGTTGACTATGAATAGGAATTATTAAAATCGGTCCAGTAGTTCCGGAGACTATTTAATGCAAAAAACTATCCAAACTATTCTTTCTCTCTATAATATAAGTGTAGAAAATTAGAAAATGTATCCAGTTCATTGAACCGTATCTCGTTATGTAATCGTTTAATAGGGCTGTATATTAATTAGGCCAATATTACACGAAACGTGTTTACTGTTTACATCTTAGCACAATCTTGTTGTAAATGGATAAATTCAGCTTGCTTTAATACGTTGCGTTATCTTTATACGGGCGAAAACATGTATTCAGAATGCTGAGTTAAAATTAAGGTAAAGTAAATCCTAGTACTTATGTATCTATGCTGTGAAATACGACCTTGTTAAATTTGCACAATATAAATTTGGTCCTCTGATGCAGTGCTTGCACTTTCTATTTCTAGAAGTGAGTGACTTTAAGGTAACTTAATCGGTTAGAATTTTGCTTACTGTACAGAGCTGTATTGAAATTGATTGATTATGTAGATTGATAGAAAATAATCATGCTCGTGAAATTATGAGTCGTGATATTATCGAATTGCGTCGACGTCAAACTCATCTGAGACGATTTGTACCTACCCACATAACTGCATTTTTTAGCAAAAAACCGGCCAAGTGCGAGTCGGACTCGCGCACGTAGGGTTCCGTACCACTGATTGAATGAAAAAAAATAGGTAATTTGATTTATGACGTTTAAAAAAAAACTGCTGTCTAGATTTCATTCAAACCAATTTTCGTTAGTAGTTTTCATAGTAATACACATCATATATTTTTTTCAGTTTTATCTTTCAAATACCTATCCATAGATACTCCACACGTATTAGTTTAGTATGATGAAAAAAAAAATTTGAGTTTCAGTTCTATGTATGGCGAACCCCAAAAATTTTGGATTTTTTTCTGATTTTATTTTTAAATCTTAATGCGGTTAATAGAATACATCTACACACCAAATTTCAATAATGTAGCTCTTAAAGTTTCTGAATAAACTGGCTGTGACATACGGACGGACAGACAGACAGACATGACGAATCTATAAGGGTCCCGTTTTTGCCATTTTGGCTACGGAACCCTAAAAAACCGACTTCAATATGGTGATAATGGGACTAACTAGGGAGACAACCTTTCGAACAAAAAAAGAATTTTTCAAATCGGTTTACAATTCACGGAGATATGTGGTAGCAAACATAGTGCAACAAAAACTGAATTGAGAACCTCCTTCTTTTTTAGAAGTCGGTTAAAAAGCAATTACTATTACTTATTGTTTTGTTTTGGATTTTAACCTAATGGTACAGGCATATGCATTTGATTTTGTATCCAAAATGTCTATTTCGGCAAAAATGTCAAACATGCATGACGGAAAATGGGAAGTCACATGACAATAGTTTGTTTAATACGGTATCAATGTGATGGTGAACCGAAGATCATTGGTGATACAAAACCGTAGTGTAGGACATATTACGGTTGCCGTGCAGCGGTATTCACACCAGAACTTCATGAACATGTACATCATCACTGCTGGACATAGGCTTCCCCAGTTATTCGCCACTTTGGGTAAACACTTGGAGGCTTTACCCATAATCGCCACGCTTTGCATGCGGGTTGTCGATCGCAGGGCGTAGCCCCTTACAGCGGCGACGCTGCTGCCCGTCTTCAGCCTGTGGTTTTTTTTTAACAATCAGACAACATCACATACACTGCTCCGATACACTTGTGTCGTGGGTATCAGAACAACGAAGATACCACAAATAAATACTTAAATATAAATATAAACACCCAGACAAGGAACAAACACAAGTGTTTATAACACGAATGTTTGATCCGGGTGTTGATCGAACCCACGACCCTTGGTTCAGAAGGCAGGGGTAACTACCAATTGAGCCACCGAGCCAGTCTGTGGTATTTAGCTATGCTTTTAATCGCTTTCAATATGCTTGATATTGTTATACCTCCACCAGTCGGTTGCCAGAGCTCCGTCGTGAGGATGACATAGAGCGAAAAGATGATAGGTCGCTCCCTTTCACATACACGTACATTTACTACAAAATTTACTTCATACAAACTTATAGGTAGGTACATTTCTCGTTGTTTAGTCAGCTTCAGTTTGTTTATTGTTCATGTAAGTGGTTGCCGAGTTCTGAAACCGCAAGCACGCAAGCGACACGTAGGTAATTACGTACCTAACTAGACAGCGATTATCGTCGAATAACAATTTGTTGCGGATAATATGGGTGGTGGTCCAAGTTACAAGATAACTGCGTGATGTGATGGTTTGTAAATATCAGAAAAGTAATCGACTTTTAACAGCGAAAATAGATACTATGTTACGTTGAATGAATCAATCAACAGCCTAGCTCCGTGCGCCACATTTCTCTATCCCGTGCCATTATAAACCCTTTAAAATGTTATCGAATAATTTTAAAGCCAAAAACAGGCATTTTTTCCATACTTCAACTATTTTATTATATCAGGTACCAATGTTAATGCGAGTAATAAGGCTAACACAGTATTTTTACTATGGTGTGATAGCGACAGACTGCTCAATCACAAAAGAAACACAAACTTCGTTACCACGAATTATTCTTGAGATATGACTATTTCAAAATTGTGCTCTGTTTAGGGGTTCCGAGGTAGACGAGCATAACCTAGGTGTATTGTACCCTTATTTTTTTTTCTAGAGGGGAATGCATTAGGCCCCGCCATGCCACCTCCGGGGGGAGGTGACATGGTGTGTGGGACTCACACCTCCCGAAATGGGATCCACTAAACCCCCGTGTGTCACCAGTGGGCAGCAAGTTGCAGGGACACGGAGAACGCCGAAGCATACGGACGCATGAGTGTATTGTACCCTAGTGTAAGCGTAATAATTTCCCCCCAAAAAGAAAACTACACTTACACGCTGCTTATTTTTCGATAGGTACGGTACAGAATTTTCATCAAATGTTTTGTTGCGTCATGTAACGTATTTTGCGTCATTTTGAGATGTACAAGTAACGAGTACTTAGAGCGTTTGTTAATTCGCTGAAAGTTGTTGCTTTGTACCACACGCAAACCGTTTTACTACAGTATTTGGTCATGAACGATGGATGTACGGCCTCTGCCACGGTCTAGGACAGCTCATTGCGCTCCACTCTGCACATTGTATGACGAGATGTATCTTGATAGAGAATATTTCATCAGCCTATTGCTGGACAAAGGCCTCTCCAGGTGTTCGCCACTTTGGGCAAACATCTGGAGGATATACCTAAAAAGTACATAGAACTAAAAAAAAAAAGTTACTTATATCCGGTCGCGTTGTAATGAACTCTTTGGCACGATCATTCAAAATTAACATTAATGAAATACAAAGTAATATCAAATTAGAATGACGTTTATTCAAAGTTTCCAAATGGAAATATGCTTTGTGAAGAGCCGCAGTAATTGTATAGTTTTGAATCAGTACCTCATCATTAGCAACAGTTTTAAGACGTCCACTGCTGGACATTCATAATCATCATCATCATCATCAGCCTATTGCAGTCCACTGCTGGATACAGGCCTCTCCAGTTGTTCGCCACTTAGGGCAAACTTCTGGAGGATATACCCATAATCGCCACGCTGGGCAGGCAGGTTGGCGATCGCAGGGCGTAGCTTCTTGGTCCGATGACGCTGCTGCCCGTCATTGGCCTGTGGTATTTAGCTACGCCTTTATTTGTGATGGTTATACCGCCACCAGTCGGTTTGCCAGAGCCTCGTTTGTTGTTCGGCAGGATGCACCACGGGCAGGTGAGGATGGCTTAGAGCGAAAAGGTGATAGGTCGCTCCCTTACATCCCCTCCTCCCTTACATGCTAGACATTGGCTTCCCCAATAATTTTGTCAAACAAGCAGGAGGCTTAGTGACCTTGGGGCCCAAGTCACCACGTTTGGCAGGAGGGTTAGTGACCGCAGTAGGTTTTGTTACTACCCAGGTAAACTCTGCTACCCGTCTCCTGATATTCCCTTAGTCTTCTACAATACCCACGAGATGGCTTGACCCTATTCAAATCCGGGAACCACACCTACAATCGGTACCTTTCCCTATACTTGTGTATATCCTCTATGTTCACCATCAATTGAGCCAATATACCAGCCAATAGACCAGCCTATCCAATTATATGTAGAGTCAATAGCATTGCGCAGGTCGTAATAATCCTTTGAGTTGATATACGCCAATCACAACTCTGAAATTGACATGTAATTACGTTTGACCTGCGTTTGACCATATCAATCTGCATTGTGATATTGCCATTTCTCCGTAAGTGCACAGTATAGAGAAGGCTAGTAAAATAACTATTAATTCCGGTTGGGATGTAAAGGAGCGACCTATACCTTTTCGCTCCAAGCCATCCTCACCTGCCCGTGGTCAATCCTGCCGTACTACAAACGAGGCTCTGACAAACCGACTGATGGCGGTAAAACCATCACGATAGAAGGCGTAGCTAAGTACCACAGGCCGATGACGGGCAGCAGCGTCACCGGAGCAAGAAGCTACGCCCTGCGATCGCCAACCCGTCTGCTCAGCGTGGCGATTATGGGTATTTGCCCTAGGTGGCGAAGCCACCAGTCTCAAATCAGCCTATATCAGTCCACTGCTGGACATAGGCTTCTCCCAAAGTTCGCCACTGTGCTAGAGTTTGGGCTCCTCGCATCCAGCACTTGCCAGCCCTGAGTGCTTCCTACACTACATTTGCCTACTACTAAACCAATCTGGTTCATATTGTAATCGTTAATATTGCTTGCTTGTTTCACTGTGTAAGCTTCTGTATACTGTGTTGTGTTCTCATTACATTATGCGCGACATCTAAGACATTGTTTGACCAAAATGGTATTTGATTTTGACTGGCTCGATGGCTCATTTGGTAGTGACCGCTGCCATCTAAGCCAAGAGTCGTGGGTTCGATTCCCGCACAGTGCAAATATTTGTGATCATGAACATGTCTGTTTGTATTGGTCTGGGTGTATGTATACTATGTATTTATTTACAAAAAATGTTTCTAAGCATGTTTATCACTTGCCTAGTATCCATAGTACAAGCTTAGGCTTAGTTTGGCGCTAGATGGCGATGTGTGGCCCAGCGTGGCATGTCTTGGGTTATTTCATCATCATCATCAGCCCGTATCAGACACAGGCCTTGGGTTATTTATTTGTCATAGGTGTTATTAGCAGCACATGCTCCCAATTTAGGTATTTGGTAATAACTACCAACTTTACTATGGAGATGGCCTCATAAGAGATAACAGGTCCATGTGGTATCGTTGGGGGGGACCTATGTCCAGCAGTGGACTGTGGGCTGAAGATGATGATGATGGCCTTTGGGAATCAGGAATTGGGCATCTCAGGAAGTCAGGGCCGGCTCGGCACTGGGTAGACTTAATTTAGGAAATGAACTGTTCTAAATTTCTCGAGGTATGGTGTTTAAGTAGGCACACCCTGTGCTTTTCATGTACGTACGTACAAAACCATTGAGTGACATTAGGTGGTTGGCGCAATGACAAACACCTTATATGCTTCAGAGGTCGTGGGAACCATTAAATATCGGCCAAGTGCGAGTCGGACACCCGCACCCGGGTTTCGTAGTAATTTTAAAAAGAATAAAAATAATTTTATCTTTTTACCCATTTTTTTTCAGAGGTGTGAAATTTCATACCAAAAGTCGTATCACATTTCAAGATTCTGAGTTCATGCGAAGTAGGCTTTGATTTCCCTGCGAGTGTCAAAAGATGATTGCATGTCCCTATGAATTATTTATGTTTAAAACTTCGCATCGGATGCTGTTTTTGAATAGATTGAATGATTCAAGAGAAAAGTATATATGTATAATACATGCATAATAAATATAGTAAAGAAACAAGAATAAGTTTTAAGATTTTAAATACATTTAAGCAAAGCGGTTCCCGCTTAGCGGGTCGCTAGTTTAATATCAGCTTAAACAACAAAGTGGAGTTCCATATTCCTTTTGAGATGCGGAACTCTAAAAAAAAAACGTCCAATAATTGTCAAGAGATATCGCGTTAAATCAATTAATACCTTAAGTGGACGGAAGTAGTTGCTATATCCGCTAATTATCGTCAAATATTTACTTCCTTCCTTTTTACATCAGATCGGAACATCTTAAGAATCAAAATAAAACCAAAAATCGGGGTGTGTTAGAACACTGAAACATTGGTTTTGAGTTTTTTATAAGTAGTGTTCTGACTGGCTCGAAGGCTCATTAGGTAGTGACCGCTGACTTCAGAGCCAAGGGTCGTGGGTTCGGGAAAGAGACAAGTTCAAACACACAAATGTTTGCACTGATTGGGGATCGAACCCACGACTGTAAATCAGAGTCAGTCTTTACTGCCACTGAACCAAACTGTCGTCAATCATGATCGTCATTATAATCGTTTTCTTATATTCCCTTAGTCGTCTTCAGAAACGTTACTATGCGTCCCGCGACCACAGGTACCCAGCTCTGTGCGTCCGCGCGTCGCATAGAATCAAAATCAAAAATCTCTTTAATCACAGTAAACATTGAATCATCATCCTAGCCTTTTTCCTGATTGTCTCAGGGTCGGCTTCCCAAACTGAGAGATTTGGCGAGAGCTAAGCTTTTACACAGAGCGACTGCCATCAGACCTCCGCAACACTTAGGGTAAGCTATACCCATTCCCAGTTAGGCGTCAGAGTTATCATCATCTCTGATATGATGTAACGACTGCTATCTGAGTTGGTAAAGATAGCACCCGGGACCAACAGCTTAACGTGCCTTCCGAAGCACGGAGGAAACCGGTGTCAAATTTTGGTCACCCATCATCGGATTGACCGCGCCAATGGTTGCACAACGTTGCGATCATTGTTAAGCGAACAAGATTGCAGCGCCACCGAGCTGATCTCGTCAACATTGAATATAGTATGTAAATTAAAAGGAAGTAAACTACCGCCGGGTTCGGAACGCAGCTTCTATCGAGAAGAACCGGCAAGAAACGCGATAGTCTCTCTTTTCAATGCCAATTTTTCTTACATCGTTTTATATCGTTTGGGAATACGGCCGTAAGTCGTGTTCTACGACATCCACTGCAACATCGATATGTCTTTATATCGCCTTTTCCCACAAACTGTAGGCTGAACATGAGTTTTCACCCACTCAGTCTTGGGCGTATGCGTGCTGGTCTACCATAATGAATATGCATGTAGGATAATGAGACGCCGCCCTGTCGTGATCTGAAGCAGGCATTACGATGCGCCGGCGCAAGGCTGCACGCGAGCCCCACCCTGTATGAATATTTATGAAGCATTTTTAGGGTTCCGTAGCCACATGGCAAAATACGGAACCCCATATATTTGTCATGTCACAGCCACTTTTCTCGAAACTGCAAGACGTATTTCATTCGTTATTGCTACCTATGGAATGTAAGGAGCGTTCTACAATCTTTTCTTGCTTGATTTCATCGGACTTGCAGCAGTCACCAGAACGAGAAGCTATGCCCTGCGATTGCCAACCAGCCTGCTCAACGAGGCGATTTATGGTAAAACCACCAGATGTTTGACGAAAGTGCCGAATAACTGATGATGACGATGATGTGGCCAAATGGCAAAAAAACGGAACCGTAATAGATTCGTCATGTCTGTCTGTCTGCCCGTCCGTACCTCAAAGCTACTTTATTTGGAAGCTATAAAACCTATTGAAAATTGGTAAGTTCTGTGAATCGAATTAAAATTCTCGCACAAAAATAGAAAACTGCAATAAATTAAACAAAAAAAATTGTATTAATAAAATACACTATTAATAAAATCGCTATTAATCAAAGTTACAACGAATTACAAGAACATTCATATTATGTTACTTGTTGCTACGGAACCGTTTATTGGCGAGTCCGACTCGCACTTGGCCGCTTTTTGTATGACAGTTGCCTGTTCGGTACAATAAAGTTGACACTTGGCGATAAATAAAATTGGAGTGACAGTAATTCGAAAATAATCTATCTATTATTAAAGTCCAAGGACTCGTTCGTGTTTACAAATTTACAATTATCAATAATGTTGTTTGTAAGTCATCTTAATCAAAATTAGCCGTTGAGCGTCCACTGCTGGACATAGGGCTACCCCAAAACCAAAGTGGTGAAAAATAAATAATAGATTTTCTTTGCATTAACCGACAAGTTCAGGGGAACTAATAAAATAAAGGCATTCAGAATTTTATTTGGCTACTTACGTCAAAGCAACTAGCTAGTTACTCTACGTTTTACGTAGTTGCTCTCATATAAATTCAATTAGTACCAGTTATTGTAATTAATATCTCATGAACTGTACCACGTTGTCTATGAGCTAACACCTATTATGTCACTTACCCGGTTTATTATTGCGTGTTGGCGTTAATGGTAATAAGTAGTATTTTCGCCACTTATCAATAGTAATTTGTTCGTAAATGCTTTTTATTATTAGAATAATTGATGCTTTTGTGGAGGGGGATTAATAAGATAATTCTCACAATAGTGATTAAATTATGATTGTTTACAAACGTTATTTGGGGTTTTAATTTTTATTTTGCGTATGTTTCCTCATTTTAACCCGGACTTGGCCTTCTATTTACAATACGAAATTGATCCTTGTTTTTATAGTAGCTTGACCAATCTGTGAGCTCGACATAATGGTTTCCCTACGCCTGATGGAAAGCGAAAGAGAAGCCCAAGTTGCTGTGGCAACGGGCAAGTAACTGGTCAGTTACCTGTTATGTCAGTTGCCACCGCCATGCCGACTCGCCCCTAACCCACCACTAGCTCTGGAAACCGTACTCACCGGCAGAAGCACGACCCAGAGATCAATTGGCTGCGGTATTCTATAGGGTGGAGATCCTTCCCCGGACGGGCGGCTCAATTCAAGCGAAGATTCGCTATGCCCTACCTCTCTTAGATTCGAAAATCTCATTTAATTTTAATGTGAACTAATGGCCCTCCCGGGCTTCGCATACTATATTATGTTGTTTCTTAAATTTTGTAATTTTGACGCACAACCTTTTAATTATTTTCTTTCATAAGAACCTTCTAAAGACTATAACAAAGACAACAAAAAAAAAGTGATATTTGGTCAAGCTGTTCACGCGTGATGGCGTGACCAAGGGAAATGGGTATTCATTTTTATATATACAGACATATAAATGATTCCATGGTACATACGACCATCGTCAACCTACCGTTATCGCAACCTGCCTAAACGCCTATTAAAAAATGCGACAAAGGGTTGCTTACCTCGACCCGCGTATCAGTCTGGCCCTACAGAGAGGAAATAGTGCCAGGCTTCTTGGTAGAATGCCTTTGGGTAGTGATCTCAGACATGTTTTTTTATTTATAACCGTTATTTTGTTTTTTTTTCTTCATAGGTTTGCGAGGTTATTCAATTAAACATTTCTTTCATGGGTAAGAGTATTTTTTAAAAATACATAAGTATGTATTTTAAAAAAATAATACTGCCACAAAATCGATCTGATGAACTGCTTAGTCTACCCCATGAATATTTATCCCTTGACAGGATTGAACTAATGACCTTAGATTGAAAAGGCTTTACTACCAAATGGGTCACTGGGCCTGTCAAATTGTATGTGCTATAAATAAAAATCTATTATGTTTAGTAGTTGACCTTTCAAAATAAGGAAGTAAATATTTTAAGTACATTTTATTCAAATAAAAACTCATAATAAACTGGAAATCTGCTCCGGTCACCACATCATGAATCGGATACATAAATTGGCGTTAATTGATCGCGTAATTAATAAACCCTTCGTGAATAAAATAACTATTTGTTTTAATAGACGTATCCATGCATTAATTGGCTATTATGGTCAAAAATTGTAATTAGTCCGTCCTATAGCTTATCCAAAAATAAAAGACACGTATTTTCCCTTTTTTCATTGAAATAAACAATAGCAAAGATACAAGGCATCTAAAGTTAGGAGTGGGAGTCTTTGACGTCACTCGCTTCCGTAAAAATGCCTCACCGAGTGACGTCACGCGTGATTTCAACGGGGTATAACTTTGTAATTTTTAATCTTATTTACAAATAAACAAATACGTGTCTTTTATTTTTGAATAAGTTAAAAGACGGACTAATTACAACTTTTGACCATAATAGCCTATAATTTTAAAATACCTTTTGGAACAATGATGGCCCTATATTTCGTTGTTGATTTTAAGACGAGTATGATAAATGAATATAAACTTGTTTGCAAAAACAAAATATTATGTAACCAGTTTTTACTCTGTTATTATTACTTTGTTTACATGAAAACCGATCTACCCACTTTTTTATTTTAATTGTATTGTTAATACGTACCTACTAATTGGTCATTGGTCACAGCATCTTAGCTTGTGTGGTTTCCGGATTTAGAATAGGGACCCCACATCTCATCGTGTGGGTGCCGTAGAAGACGACTAAGGATATCAGGAAACAGGCAGCAAGGTTTACTTGGGTACTATATTAAACTTATGGACTTGACTGGCTCGATGGCTCATTGGTAGTGTCCTCTGCCTACAGAGCGAAGGATCGAGTATAAACGGGGTAGATCCTCACAAAATAGAATAGAATTGAATGTGTGGTGGTGTGTGGTGGTTAAAGTACCGATTGTGAAGAAAATAAATAATTTTTATTATTTTGTTATTATTACTTAAACCACTAGACCGCGGCGCCATTCAAGTCACAGGTAATTTTAATGACCACATCGTAATAATGATTATTTCATAATTAGCCCTATTTTTACGACGGCGTTAATAATTTTTCCTCATTTTTATGAGATCTATGAATGCGGCCTCGACATGTTTTAAATTTTTCCCTGTTTGTTTTCTTGCTATTATGGTTATCTATTATACGTAGGTATATTGTACAGCCTACCCTATTAATGAATACGAATCAGCTTTTATTGATGTTATTTATACACTTTTTATTTAGACCCTTATTGTGAAACATCATCATCATCAGCTTATCGCAGTCCACTGCTGGACAAAAAGGACAAACAAACAAACTTAGAGGACCATACCCATAATCACCACCCTGGGCAGGCGGATTGGCGATCGCAGGGCGGAGCTTCTCGCTCCGGTGACGCTGCTGCCCGTCATCGGTCTGTGGTGTTTAGCTACGCCTTCCATTGTGATGATTATACCGCCACCAGTCGGTTGCCAGAGCCTCGTTTGTTATTCGGCAGGTTGCACCACGGGCAGGTAAGGTTGGCTTGGAGCGAAAAGCTGATAGGCCGCGGGGCTCCCTTACATCCCTGTTGTGTGAGTGAAACACTTTGAATTTATATAACTAGTATTTCGCTCATCATCATCATGAGCCTTTCATAGTCCACTGCTGGACATTATTCCTCTCCCATTGTTTGCCATTTTACTTGATTTTGGCTTTTCTTCTCCCATTCAGCACAAAGGTCCTACACTACTTTTGCCTAGAAGCGATAACCACTGTAGAAATCGTTTACCCCAATTGGTTATCGATTGGGGCATAATGGGTTCTTTTTGAAACTTAATTAAAAAAGATATGTAGGTATTTTTCATTTACCAAAGCAAATCTAAATCTAAACTACCTAGGTACCTAAAAAGTAATCAAGTGGAATAAAAAAATATGCTCGAAAAAAGATACATCAGAACTGGTTTTAAGTTGTTTAAAGTCTCCGCAAAGCGCACAGATCAGACATTAGGCAATGTGCATCAAAAGATATTGGTGTTTAATAATTTATCATCAACTCGCCTACCAAGCGTGGTGACTAGGAATTCCTCCAAATGACTTGAGAGAGGCCTATATCCCACTCACCTCCCCCCGGAGGTGGCATGACGGTGCCTAAAGCATTCCCCTCTAGAAAAAAAAGGCCTATATCCCAGTGGACATTTGCAGGCTAATATTACAAATAACACACTGACTAAAAAAACTGACATAATCTGTCGTTTAAAGGCAATACGATTATATCCATCCCAGTAAGTATATATCCCATTTAAGTAACAAGTTTTTCAATGAAACTTGAGAAAGTAAGAATTTTTTGCTTTGGGAATTCGCATCGCATCGCAATTTTGTGTATACCTAAGCGTGAATCATTTGAAAGCCTTGCGCCTTCGCAATTGGTAAATGTGTTTAGATATAGGTATGTCTCTCTAATTATTAGTTGTACGTACGTCATGCAGTAGTAGTAGCAATTAGCGGTATTATTTTATCCTAAATGACTACTATGATAGCTAATTGGCAATAATGATGATTGACAACTATTATATGGTCTGGCTTATCTAATAAATAAACAAATATGACAAAGTCATCACATACATTGCTCCAATCCCAAAGAAATAGCTTGAGTACTTGTGTTATGGCTTAGATAATAACGATGATATATACTTAAATATAAACACCCAGACACGGAACAAACACAAATGTTTGTCCCGGGTGGGAATCCAACCTTTCCAATTGGTTCCGAAGGCAGGGGTCACTACCAATTGAGCCATCGAGTATCCGAGTATCATTTAGGTTGTGTTCTTCTCACAAGAGCTACCACGAAAGTCTTACATTTTATACTCGTGTTTAAAGGAAAAAATCGCAACGATTAGTCGCACCTGCAATTAGTCTGGCGTGTACGGGCTTACCAAGGCATTGACCGTTAAAATTCGGCCTCCACCTTCAACTGACCGACGAGCAAATTAATATCAATGCTTAGGTTTGCTAACTCTTGCTACTTGCAAAATCAATGCAATCAAATAAAGAAGCTTTTCATGTCAACGCAAAAATTTTGTAAATCACTAAAGTAATTTCGAACTAGAATAAATTAATTGCTAAAATACTTACTGTTAGTAATCCAATTCTATCAGTCCTATGTTTGACTCGTCATCTAATACAATAACTGGTTAAAAATTTATTAACTGAAATACGTTAACCTCCAGATGTTTGCTCAAAGTGGCGAACACCTGGAGAGGCTTTTGTCCAGCAGTGGACTGCGATAGGCTGATGATGATGAATACGTTATCTGAACAAACACTACTGTTTTCCAATATAGAAAGGGAGACTAATTTTTTTTTTGCTAGCCTCTAATATCCCATTGCTGGCAAAGGCCACCCCCTAGCCTTCTCTCATCCCGATTGAGTAGGTAGTTTTCGCGTGAAAGGGTAATAAAGATCCATCCATACAAACTTTCGCATTTATTAAATCAGTGAGATATTACTGTAATGTTTTATTGGAATCCGTTCAGTAGTTTTCGCGTGATAGAGTATCCATCCATCCATACTTTTATACAAACTTTCGTAGGTACTTATAGCATTAGTAACGGAAATTGACTGGCTCATTTGGTAGTGACCTTCTGAACCAAGGGTCGTGGGTTCGATCCCCGCACAGTACAAACATCTGTGTGCATGAACATGAACATGTCTGTTTGTATTGGTCGGGGTGCTCTATGTATAGTATAATATGTATTAATTAACAAAAAAAAGTATTTAAGTTAGTTTATCAGTTGTTTAGTACCCGTAGTACAAGTTTCGGCTTAGTTTAGGTCTAGATAAAGCTATGTGATGTGGCCCAGCGTGCCATTTCTTGGGTTATTTATTTATTTAATTGAAACCTATTATAAAAGAGTGGTTACCATTTTGACAAATACGCACTTTTCGAACAACACAAACCAATTATGAACATCGTTATTGTAATTTTCATGTTAATGCTATTGTTTGTCACGTTTTGGGCGATTATATGGACCAACGAACCGGTCGTATCGCTAAATGTGTATGCTTGTGGTCTTGTAAGTATGCTAATTTAGCTACCTTTGTGTTCACTTAGACGTAAGTTAATTTGCTTAAATGTTCCTATCTATGAACTATAGTCCTAGGATTATGAAAGACAGAGAGCGTGCTACCGTATACTAAGTTAAATGCTAAGACGACTATGGATGTTTCCAGGGTCAAAATAATTACATTATATTTAGTCCGTATTTTAGATTATGGAAATATATTGGACACGTATTTTTCCTTCTATTTAAACAAAAAATAACGAAGATACAAATCAAAATGTAGGAGTGGGGGTCTTTTACGTCACTCATTTGCGAAAAAACTCCCAGAAACTGACGTCACGCGTAATTTTAATGGGCTATATCTTTGTAATTTTTGGTCTAATCTACAAATGATACGTGTCTTTTATTTTTTAACAAGCTAAAAGACGGACTAATTACTTTTCTTTCGGCAATAGGCCTATTTTTATGTTCTATCAATGTTGAATCAGTTAGACAACAAATAAATGATTTTTTAAGAAAAACAGGTAGAAAATAGATAATAATATCTACTGAAACAAGTGCTTTGTGTTGTATACCTCAGTATTAAACTGATATAATCCTTTCTAAACAGGATTTATAAACTATCTTTAACAGAAAAGGATTTAATTAAGACCTCCATCTAGTAGGTTTACAAATTTACAAATATTTACTTATAAAATAAAAATGTAACTAGCTCTAAATAAAAACATAAATCACTTACAAACTCTTTGACTTACATAAATATAAAAAAAACACTGGCCAATTAAAATAAGAGCCTCTTCATTCGCATTCGCAAAGTAATTTAAATATTTATATAAATGAAATAAGAATGAACAGTAAAAAGCAATTAGATATGTACGTAATAATCTTTAGAACTTTGTCACGTTGAACCTATGAATTTTCCCCTCTTCATGTTACAATGTTGACATGTCATTTAATAACGTGACAAGATTTTAAAGTTCATACATATTTTTGCCTTCGATTGGACATTGGTTAATAAAAAAAAATACATACAGGCGACTAGGCAACCTCCTCCTTTTTTGAAGTCGGTTAAAAATACTTACTTAGTGCTAAAAGCAGCAACGAACACTTAACAACTGTCATATTGTTATTGTTCTTCCAAATAAATGTGACTATTGAACTTCACTACCGACTACCGTGAGTCCACTCCACACCATACACAAGCAAACACTAACGTAGGTAGGTATTTATATAACAGACGGAAGGAACACTTTGATACGATATCAATAGTTGTGTGTGTACAAAAAGACAGAGATGATCATTAACCCTCTTTTGTCTGGTAGGGTATGTTAGACCCAAAGCCTAAGAGCGGTTTCGCACGTCCGATCCGATTTTGATCCTAACACGTGAAAATAGAAACGTAGTAATCGTAGTAGGTAACCGTAGTATTTATATGGTAATTTACGAGCGCGACAAGAAGATAGTTCGTTATATAGTTCTATGGTTACTAAAGATATTTTTATTTCTAAGTAACTGCAGCCTATGGCTTTACAATACTGTATAATTTATTAAATATAATATCTTAATCTAATATATGACCTATATTACTGTAAAGTTTTATTATAATTTGTTCAGTAATTTTTGCCTGACAGAATAACAAACATCCATCCATTCAGCCAAGTTTTCGGATTTATAATACCTATTACAATTATCTTATTTATCCTTTGAACATAGAAAAAAGATATAAACAATATTCAAATACAAATATAGAAAAAAGTGTAATTGAAAATCTGGGTCTGACTGACCCAACAGGCACAAAGTGTAACTGTTAGCTACCAGGCATGCCACCCAGGGTTAAAAAGCTACGTCATTTTATTATAAGACACATTTTCCTAACCTTTGTGATGATAACAAGAATGTCCAAGTGGTATAGTGGTTAAAGCTACTTTCATGCGGGAGGTAGGGGTTCGAATCCCACCACGTTAATGTATAAATGTGTATTTAAACATTTTTAATCATATACGGTTCGTTTTTTCGACGTCCTTGTGATGAAGTAAAACGTCTCGAGGAGACCTGCGAAAAACCTGTATCAGATCGGTGACGGAAAACAATACAAACTATCGCAATATTTCTTGCCGTGGGTGTCCTAAGAATCGACTAAGGAACTTGAGATTTCAGCTTCCCAGCCGGTTGTAGGGTTTTCCCGCCTGACTGTCGACCACCGTATACTCGCGAAGCGCATGTTAAGTACCCAACTTTGGGTTCTGGGCCCCTACCACCAAAAACGAAAACGATCGTTCCTTGAACGGATCACGTACTTTTGCACCATAATTCCCTACCATTTGTCCCTCCCGTGTTCGAATATATGTTTTCGATTTTGGTGGTAGGGGCCCTGGTGTCATTTGGTGTACATCATCATCATCAACCAGGAAACGTTTACATTAACTGCTGATGAAAATTGATGGAAATGAAATCTGACGGACATTTTTGCTGTGCTACTCAAAAGAATAAAACCTTTATTTCGCATTTGACCAGACTACACATAATAACAGCATTTTAAGCAAAAAAAAAAAACCGACTTAAATATGGTGGCAATGGGATCAACTCGGAAGTACACCCTTTAAACAATAAAATATTTTTTTAAATCGGTTCTCAATTCTTGGAGATATGTGGTAACAAACATACAACTGCTGCGGGATGGGATTCGAAATGAGGTGATCCGTCAGAGAACCAAAGTCACCAACATAGCTCACCGGATTAGTAAGCTGAAGTTTCAGTGGGCTGGCCACATCAGCCGCAGAACCGATAACCGTTGGGGTAAACAAGTTCTAGAGTGGAGACCGCGTCTCAGCAAACGTAGTGTAGGACGTCCTCAGGCCAGGTGGAGTGACAATTTGCACAAGACGGCTGGCAAGTACTGAATGCGAGAAGCCCAGGATCGATCAAAGTGGCGACATTGGGAGAGTCCTATGCCCAGTAGTGGACCTGATACGGGCTGATGATAATGATGAAACATTCTACACAATATCATACAAAAAAAAATCAATCAAATTGTGAACCTCCTTCTTTTTTTAAAGTCGGTTAATATTAATGATGAACCCACACTTTAGTAAAAAGCTTGTTCGAACCTTTGGTACGGACATAAATGAGCTGACCTCATGAATGTTATCATATAGACATACATTTTTGTAGATCAAAAAACACGCTTTACATAGTTGTATACACGCAAACAATAAAACAGATATCATTAAATAAACATCACTACAACCTTGAGAGATAACTTATTTTGACCTTAGTGAACATATTAGAAAGATAAACTTTAGACATAAAATGTACGGGACCTAGCGCGTGCGTACCTACCTTATTTTATTAGTGACCTCTGCCTCTGATTTGAAAGTCGATCCCACCCGGGACATGCATTCGTGTGATGAATATTTATGATTGTTCCGTGTCTGAGTCTTTGTATCATCACCATCGTCAGCCTATCTTAGTCCACTACTGGACATAGGCTTCTCCAGTTGTTCGATACCTTTTCCAAACGCCTGGAGGATTTACCCATAATCGCCAAGGGGGCAGGCGGGTTGGCGATCGGGCGTAGCTCCTCGCTCTTGTGACGCTGCAGCCCATCATGTGGTATTTAGCTACGCCTTCATTTGTGATGGTTATACCGCCACCAGTCGGTTGCAGAGCCTGGTCTGTTATTCAGCACCACGGGCAGATGCCACTCTGTCTTGAAGCGAAAAAATGTGTGTTCTGACGCCCTTAACAGAAGTGCTAAAGGTATTTTTTTTTTATATTAGCACGTCAAAATGACTGCGTCCTGCCTGATGTTAAGCAAACGACGAAGTCCAAAAAGTGTAAGCGATCCTCATCACACATGGTTAGTGCAATGTGGATCGATCACACTATGACGGCCTGCATAAGTACTTACTTCGGGATCGCCTGTATGTGATGCCGTATGGTGGAGGCCGTAATGAAATCATAGCATTTAAACTTTTGCGTCACGTGGTTTTTTCTCGTGACCACTGCCATTGTAACACGAACGAAACGCCCCGGGCTAAAAAAAGGCACGTGATGAAAAATTTTATGTGTTATGAATGAATGACGCAACACGAAAAGAAAAGAAAGAAAAACGAAAGTTCAAAACTTAGGGTAACATTTTTGCTGCGCAAACAACATTTTGACGACGATTTACGCAATATGGCTGGCAAATGCTGGATGTGAGAAGCCTTGGATTGAGCAAAGTGGGAAACAATGAGGGTTTTCTTGAAAACTAGGTGGCACCACATAAAAACCAGGTCCAGCTACTAGTATCATGAATGTGATTGGTCACTTGCTATGTAAATGTCAGTGCCATGTCAAAATGAACCAATCACGTAACAGTTGGACCTGCCTTTTATGTGGTGCCATCTGGTGGGTTTCTTTTTTCAGAAAACCATCATTGGACAGACCTATAGATAGATATTGTTTATTGCACAAAATACAAATATGTATGGAAAAGGTACATATACAGACGGCTAGTGGTACAATTTAGGCGGTCTTTTCGCTAGTGAGCGATCTCTCCCAAATAACCTAGGTACGTAGGTCTGTTAGAGGTCCTCTAACAGACCTACGTACCTAGGTACAGAAGTGGATTGCGAGAAGCTGATGATGATCACGATGAAAGAACATTTACAAATAATGCATTATAGACATAAATGTAAAAGAAATCATCGAAACCAAAGTTATGAGGGTTCAAAAAAACGGCGAAACCTTTCGAGAAAGAAAAGGCAGGTAGTGCCCTTGCGCTTCGCTTGGCTCGTCTTGGCGGGGGCACGACCGTGCCCCCAGATGTAAATTGAAGAGAGAGGCAAAGTTATGCAAAATTATTAAAGTGGCTTTAGTCTCCATTAAAGTAAGTTAGTCATCCAACAGTCAACGAAATTATCACGTGTACAATACAGCTTTTTAGGGTTCCGTAGCCAAAATGGCAAAAACGGGACCCTTATAGATTCGTCATGTCTGTCTGTCTGTCTGTCTGTCTGTCTGTCTGTCTGTCTGTCTGTCTGTCTGTCTGTCTGTCCGTCCGTATGTCACAGCCAGTTTATTCCGAAACTATAAGAGCTACGTTATTAAAATTTGGTACGTAGATGTATTCTGTTAACCGCTATAAGATTTTTAAGTAAAATCAGAAAAAAATCCAAAATTTTTGGGGTTCCCCATACATGAAACTGAATCTCAAAATTTTTTTTTCATCAAACCCATACGTGTGGGGTATCTATGGATAGGTATTTGAAAATGATGTTGAGGTTCCTAACAACATTTTTTTCTAAACTGAATAGTTTGCGCGAGAGACTCTTCCAAAGTGGTAAAATGTGTGTCCCCCCCCCCGTAACTTCTAAAATATGGGCATGATAAAACTGAAAAAAATATATGATGTGTATTACTATAAAAACTACTAACGAAATTTGGTTTGAATGAAATCTAGACAGTAGTTTTTTTTAAACGTCAAAAATCAAATTACCTAATTTTTTCATTCAATCAGTGGTACGGAACCCTACGTGCGCGAGTCCGACTCGCACTTGGCCGGTTTTTTTGCATATGTTTTTGTGTTAAAACGTGATTAGCACTGGAAGTTAGAAAAAATGTTACCTACATAATGTCGTAACATTGTTATACGAATATGTACGAGTATATGCGAACTTTTTATTAACAGGAAAGTTTTTTTTATATTTTCGCAATTTATAATTCTCGTTATTGTGTATCTGTCGCAGGCAAATTCTATAATTTACTCGTATACAAACGGCGTCGGCAGTTTACAAAGATAAATACGTGTTATAAAATGCCAAAGGAAAATTGTCATCGCATCAACGTCGACTTGGTTTGTGTATTAGGGTGACCATGATAATAGAAATGAAACAGGGTTTTTAATCATTTTATATAGGTATTTAAATACCTAGTAAGTTTAGTAATAGAATATTATTAAATTATTGACTACGAAAATAAATTCGTCGATTAAATAAACATAAAATTGAAACCGAAACCAAACAAAACCTGCACTAAATGGTGTGAAAACATATTCTCCCTAATCTTAGGATACTTACACATACCTAATAAACTTACCATGAATTACCTATTAATTTAACAAGACATTCAGTGGTAATAACGAAAATAAATTCAACAATGTTTCTCTGTTTCACTTATTCTGCTCAAACAAGCATAAAATTTAAAGATAGGTATTTAAAAAAGGTGAATCATGTAGGTACATGAAATACATGTTGTCTTTACCATAAGCGAAACAATTGTTTTACAAAAATCAAAATACAAAGCATTTTATTGCAATTTTGAGTTCCACTTTACCAGTTTCCATGGACACCCTAGCGTTTTTATGTGCTGGATAACCTCAATTTTTTTGTTTTTTTTTTCCACGGTGTTTTCGGAACCCCCTTTGTGATTGGTTTAATTTCAATAGTCTCCTATAATACTAGCCCTTAAAATCTATTTGAAACAGCCGATATTAGACATATTATTTTAATATTTTTTTTCTTCCACACTTTCACTGCTGACCGCCATATTGGTTATGGCGACACGCAACGCCACGCGCGGTTAAATTTGATACTAATTCGAACGATATGCCGAGGCAATTTGTAGTCAGCTGTACTAACGAAGCTCGGCATATTAGAAAATAAACGACATCTTACATACGGCGTACGGCATTTTATATAACGAATTTGTCTTTGTAAACCGCCGACGCCGTTTGTATACGGGCGAATTATAGAATTTGCCTGCGACATATCGATCGTGAAAAACATTCGCGTATTTTGATTCTTGCTATCTTGTAGACATTTATAAACAAAAAAGAAAAAATACTTGTCAAAGTAAGTTTATCATTTGTCTAGTACCCACAGTACCTACAAGTTTCGGCTTGGTTTGGCGATTGATGGCGCTGTGTGGCCCAGCGTAGCATGTCTGGAGTTATTTATTCAGTGGTTGGGAATCATTGTTCAACTAATGAACAGCAATTATATTCCTTTGATCAAATCATGTGTCAACATGGCTGATTATGATGATGATGTTGATGATGATATCGTTTGTTCATACCTACCGGTGCGAATGTTGTCATTAACTTATAACAAAAACAAGCTTGTAAAAAATACAAAACGCACGTGACTCACAAACTAGAATGATACGTTCTATCGTAATATGATTATTTTATTTACAATACTACTTGTAAACAATGTTTATTCACGTGGGGATTTATACAAATGAATAGGTACATTGTACGGTTGCCTACGTTGTTGTTGAATAGAAGTATTATGATCGTTCGCAGCTGAAAATATGGAATACTATAATAATGATAATTTATTTCACCACTTACAATACAGAATACTGAATTATACTCGTAAAGCTATAGTAATTTTGTTGTTTACAGTAAGGTGGTTTTAGTAATATTATTATATATATATATAATATATATGTCACCGGAAAATAGCAAGAATCGTAAGTTGATCAATTTCCTAGGTAGTTGATTAACTTTCGGAAAATAACAAACGGTAGTTGAAATGTATTATTTAACGCAATGGATTTCAGTTAGTTGATCAATTTACGGTAGCCTGACAGTCATTTAATAATTTACGATTTTGACACTAGTAAAATCGTCCTCAAATGGGCCAATCGTTGCTCAATGTATTATTTAACGGTGCACTATTACCCGTAACTTGATACACTGGTCCCTGATTGGTTGACGGGATAACGACACGTGAGCCATTGAACCAATCAACGTTCACCTCACCTTCGTCGGATGATTTTACGGCAAGACCCCGTAAAATGATCAATTTACTAAAATACATACGTTAAATAATACATTTCAACTGCCGTTTATTATTTTCCGGAAGTTAATCAACTACCTAGGAAATTGATCAACTTACGATTCTTGCTATTTGCCGGTGACATATATAAGCACTTGCGCTTCGCTTGGCTCGTCTCCGTGCCTCCAGATAAACGGTAGGTTACAAATACATTGGAGGGCGCTTGTTGTGTCATGGCAGTCCTAGATCTAAGGTCTAATGGCACACGATGGACACCCCATAGCCCGAATCTTTCTACGATGCCTACACGCTGCCACCCCAGTATTCTGCGGATGCCTATGTATCTTTCACGTAGGTATCTTACACCACTAAAATTCAAATTCTTTATTAAAGACTAAGTAATACATTTTGATCTTAATGTAATCATTTATGGTTCTTTTGATCATCTCATGATGTAATTAAAGTGAGTTTTGCTGTCTGTACATACTCATGGGTTTATTTAAATTATCGTACCACGAATAATAATTAATTGTTATCGTACTTGTTTGTTCATAATGGCTTAAATTACGTTGTCACACGATAAGTATTGCTAACGGAACAATTAAGTTTATAAATTAGTCGAAATGCTCCCAAAATGGAATGAATCATTTTCATTGTTTGATTGGCACCACGGAGCAAATACAATTGCTCCGTGATTGGCACGGTGGTTTAATTGGTAGTGACTCCTGCCTTCTGAACCATGGGTCGTGGGTTCGATCCCCACCTGGGACAAACATTTGTGTTTGTTAATTTGTGAGTGTCTGGGTGTTTCTGTTTATATCAGTGTTTAATTATTTATTTGTGGTACCTTCGTTGTTATGATACCCATACCACAAGTGCTTAAGCTACTTACTTTGACATCGGCACTATCTATGTGATGTTGTCTGATATTTATTTATTTATTCTTGATCTAATTTTGGCCACAGCATCTCGAACTTAGGTGACTAGCAAAGAACATTATCATCAGCCTGCAAAGGCACACGGCATCCCTCAATTACAATTGTTATTTGGGGGGTTTTGCCTTACGTAGTCACCATGCTTGGCAGGCGGGTTGGTTTTATTTGTAGGTAAACTCTGCTGCCTGTTTCCTGATATTCCCTTAGTCGTCTTCCAACACACACAAGCGAAGTACATCATAAGCCTATCACAATCCACCGCTGGACAAAGGCCTTTCCAGTGGTTTGCCACTTGGGCAAACATCTCAGCTTTACTCATAATCGCCAAACCGGGGATCGCAGGGCGTAGCTCTTCGCTCCGGTGACGCTGCTGCCCGTCATCGGCCTGTGGTATTTAGCTACGCCTTCAATAGGATGGTTATACCGCCACCAGTCGGTTGCAGTCGGTTGCCAGAAGCGAAGTGCGCTAGATATTAAAGTAAAGTGCCCAAGTGTTGTTAGTTTGAAACGGGCCGACCTCCGCAACTCGACGTCTGAGCACCTATTTTGCGTGGCAAATCACTCTGTTAAGTTAGTTTGTAAGTACGTACTAGTTAAGTGTATAGACGAACGTGCGTGTATATTAAATGAAACGCCGTCTATATTATAATATGACTGTATTTTTCCATCATTACATGAACAGTGACAAATATAATACTGTACATTAAATATATTTTCATAATCTGTACAAACTATCAGGGGGTGATACAGTAGAACCTCGATAAGTTAAAGTCCAAGGGAAACACATATTTTTTTAAGTTATCGAGGTTTTAAGTTATCAAGGGTCTATGTTAGGGATAGGTTAATATAGAGGTAGGTATGTAAAATTAGGCAATTTTTCATCTTTTACGATGAAGGCTTTCTCCTGGTTCTTGTTTCTTCAAGATTCCAGCTTCTTTTTTTAAAGATGATTGACAATGTACTCTCATGTATCCCAAACTGAGCCGCAACTTCTTTCCTTTTCAATAAATTTTCAGCTTCCATAGCTTTTAATTTATCAGCGTATGTAAGTTTAGTTTTCTTTTTGAACTTATTTTAAGTCAGTTTTATCACACAGTAGGTAAAGCGATGTTTCTAATGATGACAGTGATCAAAATCTTATCATCTAGGCCTAGTTGTCTTAGAGCAGACAATAGGTGACATTATTGTATTGTTTACTAGTGAACACGTGCAAGCAATAAAATCCGAAACCATTTGTTTTATGTTATAGAGGTTTTGGAACCATTTCTTTAAGTTACTGAGGCTAGTATAGAGATTATTTATTTAAGTTATAGAGGTTGCGATTTTTAAGTTAGAGAGGTTTTGGGCTCTGATGGGAAGGGAACTTATTATTTTTTGAAGTTATAGAGGTTTTTAAGTTACCGAGGTTTAAGTTATCGAGGTTCTACTGTATTAGTGGTCGATACTGATACCAAAAATGCAATCAGTAAAATTTTTGTATTTCTGTCTGTCTGTCTACCTGTATGTTCGTTATAGAAACAAAAACTACATGACGGATTTTAACGAAACTTGGTACAATTATTCTTTATACTCCTGGGCAGGTTATAGTACACTTTTCATCACGCTACAATCAATAGGAGCAGAGCAGTGAAGGGAAGTGTTGGGAAAACGGGGGAAATTTTTATGTTGTAACTGTATGTTTGAACGTGCATCACGCAAAAACTACTGCATGGAATTGAATCCGGTTTTCGCACATGTATTGCTAAGGTATACTTAAAATTTAGGCACCATTTTATGCAAGTCCGTTATTTTTAAAACCCGATATCCACGCGTGCTACGCCGCTGGCACAGCTAGTAGTAAATATTAACACAAGTGCATTCCCTGTTCCTTCCCTCTCTAAATCCCAGGGGACGATAGAGCGGCACGGCCGGAGGGCGATCAAGCGCAGGACCACGGCTTAACGTGTTTCCCGATACACCGTGCCGTGTCAGTTTGTGAGGTATCGACTTAGCAATACCTAGATACAACGTCTACGCGTAAGAGCGTCCCTACCAGAGTCTTCATATAAACTCTGGGCACTGACTACGCATATCTTGGGTCAACACACGGTTCTCAATTTGTTTTTGCTACGTCGATGTTGGTGATGGTTTTGAAACTTTCTTAGAGCAAAAAGCAGGAACCTTTCGTTTAAAGAGGGACATAGTCAGATGCGTATACCTGGCTACATGGCCATTATCTTTTTTTAACTTTTTTATATAACCGAATAGGTTTTTTGGGACTCGAGTTTGTAGGTTAATATGGGTCTAGCATGTCTGACAACTGACCTGGTTCATTTATAAATACTTCTTCTAATAATAGTCAGGTTTCAACCAAACATAGAACATTTTATATGCCAAAGGTTGTGGATAAGTACTATTCCTAAGATACGCAAATGAAGAAATCCTTCTTACACTTAGTAAAATCCTAGAATGCCTTAGGCCTTACTACTGGCCAATTACAAGTAGGCACAAAGGCCTCCTTTAGGTGCTGCGCAGACGGCACACATTTTGTGCGAACGAGTCTGCGGTGCACAAAAAGTCTTCGTGGGGAGCAAAAAGTCTGTCGCGGATTTTTTACAGACTCAATGCAGACGACGCACATCTTTGATCATTCTGTCGGCAAGGCTGTAGCAACTGCAGATTGCGGACTTAATTATGCGCCGTCTGCGTTAGCGCGTGTTTAAGCAAACGTTCCATTTTTTCCCGCAGACTTTTTGTGTGGCGTGGCGCGGCGCGGCGCGATCCTGTCTGCCGGAATCACACGGATTTTTTGTGCTCTGGACTTTTTGCGCGTCGTCTGCGTTACTTTATAATATAATTGCATAGGTTCTATTTTCACAGACTAAAAAGTGCGTCACGGATAGTCTGCCATCTGCACTGCACCTTACATTCATCAGTCTTTACATACACGCCCTTCAGTTTCGGATCTTTCTTCCATTTCATCGAATCCCTTCGCCATAAGTACTTTCTTGATGGTAATCCCGTTTCGTTGTAACTCACTCCGTATGTTTTATTTGGCAGCTCATAATATTACCAGGAACCATGAAATGTTTTATCGCGAAATGATTGCTTTAAGGGGTTAAAGATTGTAAAAGAATAAATATGTTATTATTGGAGATATAGAACAATGAAAGGTTGTATTTGGTTACTTAATATGTAGTTAACTGACATTTGTTTTCAAAATCTATGAAATATTGTTTTTCGAGCTTTTCTTCTAACACACTCGATTAGGCAAAACCAATAAGCGCAGTAAGAAATGATTCGATGTATGTACACACTTTTCAAATCTTTTATTAAATCAACTATTTTTTTTTTATAGTGGCTCGACATAATGGCTTCCCTACGCCTGATGGAAAGCGAAAGAGAGGCCCAAGTCGCTGTGACAACTGGCAAGTAACTGGTCAGTTACCTGTCAGTTGCCACTGCCATGCCGGCCCAACCCTAACCCCCCACGAGCTCCGGACACCCTACTCACCAGCAGAAACACGACCCGAAGGTCATTTGGCTGCGGTATTTTATAGGGTGGAGGTCCTTTCCCGGACGGGCAGCTCAATTCGAGGGAACTAGCTAACGACGGGCTATGGCTTTGCTAAGGGTATTTCAAATTAACATTTTCATTGGGTATCATTATTGGCGTTTTAGTAAGGAGCTTTAAATGGTGAAAGAATTTTTGATATCGGCTCAGTATTTTTTGAGTTTATTCAGTACAGACACACACACACCCGTATACAATTCTTTCATCTTTGTAATGTTAGTGTAGATGTAGGTTAATATAACGGCAGGGTCATTCACAATATCTGAAAGCTCACTTTCAACTTAGAAACTGGAACACAGGCCTCTGTGTACGTTAACCACGCTCCATCACTCTGTCCATTAAACTCTCACACCGTCAATTTGTTTACTAATTGGTCGTCGATTGAACGTCATAAGTGATTTGTTAATTAACATCAAAATAAACCAATGACCACCTCAATTTGCTGTTGACCGCATACTCCGCTCGTGTAGGTACTGTGAGCGGCATATCAAGTTATACAATATATGTAAAGAATCGTAATTGGTGTGGGATTTGCTATCCATACTTAATATTATAAATGGGAAAGTGTGTCTGTCTGTCTGTATGTTTGTCTTTCTTTCACGGCAAAACGGAGTGACGAATTGACGTGATTTTTTAAGTGGGGATAGTTGAAGGGATGGAGAGTAACATAGGCTACTTTTTGCCCCTTTCTAACCCCTCACTTTCCTAAAATGGGGGGTGGAAGTTTGTATGGAGCATTCACCCCGAATCAACGCGAGCGAAGCCGCGGGCAAATGTATAATAAATATGATTTCATTACAAAAAAAAGTACGGGATGTAAGAGAGCGGCCTATCATCTTTTCGCTCCAAGCCAACCTCACCTGCCTGTGGTGCATCCTGCCGAATAACAAACGAGGCGCTGGCAACCGACTGTTGGCAGTAAAACCATCACAATTGAAGGCCAGTAGCTAAATACCACAGACCGGTGACGGGTAGCAGCGTCACAGGTGCGAGAAGCTACGCCCTGCTATCGCCACCTCGCCTACTCAGCGTGGCGATTTTATTATGAGTATAATCCTCCAGATGTTTGCCCTAAGTGGCGGACAACTGGAGAGGCCTACGTCCAGCAGTGGACTGCAATAGGCTGATGATGATGATGAACCGCTCAACATCAGGTGGGCCGTAAGCTTGTTTCCTACTATTTATTATTATTCTATATATTATATTATTCTTACTAATTATTTTACAGGAAACATTTTGTATTTTTTCTTCATTATCAATAGATAAACCTAATACATGGCTTTTACTTGTTATTGTCTTGTATTTTATGTTACTCCAAAGTCATGATAATTGTACAACACTGAATGTTTTTTTTTTTTTTTTTTTTTATAGTGGCTCGACATAATGTTATCTTTTTACTACTGCTACCGTCCGTTGTTTATGTTTTTATTTTCTTAGATGTCTATTATTTTAAGTTAAAACTGGGTCCGCAGAATACCAGTGGTCGTGACGTATACCTCGTCGCGGCCTTATACTGAGCGGGGACCTAGTTTTAATAAATTCCTAAATGTTGTATATTTTGTGTGTATCAAATAAAGATATTCTATTCTACCTTGATATAAAAATATATATATTTTTTTGTATAAGTATTCTGTTAATGTACCTCGAATAAATAAATAAGCTACCATGTCCTCCTATAAGTTCACATCGCGGATTGCGTTTTTCACTCCCCATTTGAATAATTGGATCTTGATTCGAGGGAGTGATAAATTTTACGACTTCTACTGTTATGTAAATGGCCAATTATTTATGGTAAGTTATCAATTATGCGAGTGCGACTTGGAAATCTGTAAGACGAAGCCGTAAAGTAGGTACCAATTTAATCTAAATGGCATCGACGGAATCGGGTCAAGAAAGAGAATCAAGTAAGGATTGACACATTTAATAAGAATAAAAAGAAAATTTGTTTATTAGATACCCTAAATGACGTAATTAAATGTGGCAGACGAAGCACTTTTTATTCAAAATCACAGTCAATTTGTGATAAGCCTCTGCGTATTTTAGGTGTTCGAAGTTTTATAGAAATAATAATAGTAATTTACAAAAAAAAAAGTCGTGTGAATTTAGAATTGGTGTCTATTCTAAATTCACACGATTTTTTTTTCTCATACTGTGGGTGTCGTAATAAGATGGCTAAGGAATAATAGGAAACAAATTATTAGGAAAGTTTGTAATACGTAATCGAGTGAATTTTTTTTTTTTAATTATGATTGCCACGATACAGGCGTAGCCTAGTGTGGTAGTCACAGCCAACATTGCTTGTGATTGTACATTTTCTTTGGAAATAAACTATTTTTTTTTAAGTAAAACCTATTGCTGTCATCAATTAAATAGTCCGTCTTTTAGATTGTTAAAAAGTAAAAGACATGTAATTATTCATTTGTAAATTAGACCAAAGATGACAAAGATATAGGCCGTTCAAGTTACGCGTGACGTCAAAGAGTGGGAGTTTTTTCGCCACTGAGTGATGTCAAAGACCCCCACTCCCATATTTTGATGCCTTATTGTTTTTTGTTTAAATGAAAAAAGGAAAAATGTGTCCAATATATTTTTATAATCTAAGATACCGACTAAATAATAATGTAATTATTTTGACCCCATAACATCCCTATTGTCATTGGGGAAGGCCCATATCCAGCAGTGGACGTCTGCAGGCTGATGATGATGATGATGATGATGATTTTGACTATCGTTAACGAGTCGCGGGCTACCTCGCCGCGTCGCATCAGGTTAGGTGTGCGTATCTCCTATCCGAAACGAACATTGTACGAACTTTAAATTCTGTACGTTCGCACAATGTTCGTTCAATGGAAAACGATGCTGGATCAACGCAATTAAAGTTACTCGCTGTATTGGTCACGAAATTAATTAACATCGGCGCTCACTGCACAATGCGCGTATTTTCATATCATATAAATATGTCTATGGAAGGGTCGGGCGTCGTGTATGGCCACGGTTCGTTAGCGACAATGAAAACACATTCGTCCATTCGTATGACTGCACAGTGTGTCAAACAGAATCATTATTTTGTAAAACACTATAACTTCGTAGAAAACGGTCGAAACAATTCACAATATCAGTTTGTTTTGGGGCAAAATGCTTTTTGTTCAGCGTTACTGTTGTGGAGTGGGTAATATTTCGAAGGCATCAGATGTTAAAATATTAGTAGGTACCTATTCTAACAGAATTTCAAATTCTAACTTGTTTGCTGAGAAAAGGTAACACAAATCTTCTTCTATCTATCTATACTTATAATAAATCTGTAAAGAGGTCAATTCTGTACATTAAATATTTTTTCAAAATAACTATCAGGGAGTGATTAGTGACCGATACTGATTAGTAAAATTGATGCAATTAGTAAAATTTTTGTCTGTCTGTCTGTCCGTCTGTCTGTCTGTCTGTATTTTCGTTATAGAAACAAAAACTACTGAACAGATTTTAACGAAACTTGGTACAATTATTTGTGGTACTCCTGGGCAGGTTATAGAATACTTATCATCACGTTACAATCAATAGGAGCAGAGCAGTGAAGGGAAGTGTTGGGAAAACGGGAGAATTTTTTACCTGTATGTTTGAACGCGCATCATACGAAAACTACTGCATGGAATTGAATGCGGTTTTCACCAATGTATTGCTAGAGGTCTAACTTAAAACTTAGGTATAGGTATAAATAGGTATTTTATGGAAGTCCGTTATTTTGAAACCCGATATTCACGCGTGCGATGCCGCCGGCACAGCTAGTTGACAAATAAAATTAATAAACATCAGACAAAATCACATACATTGCTCATCATCCCAAAGTAAGCAGCCTGAGCACATGTAAGTGGGTATTGGTACAACGAAGGTAGGTACCACAAATGTATACTTAATTAAATACAAATATGCAGACACGGAAAAAACACAAGTGTTCATCACACGATAGTTGGTCCTGGGTGAATATCAAACCCACGATCCTTGGTTCCGAAAGCAGAGGTTACAACTAAATGAGCCATCAGGTCAGTCCATGTCGCTACAATCAATAGGAGCAGAGCAGTGACGGGAAGTGTTGGGAAAACGGGAGAAATTATTATCTGTATGTTTGGTCGCGCATCACGCGAAAACTACTGCATGGAATTAAATGCGGTTTTCACTAATGTATTTTTTGCTAGAGGTCTAACTTAAATGGAAGTTCGTTATGCCGCCGGCACAGCTAGTGTGTAGGAAAATACATCCCGAACGCTATCGTCGCATACATTTATTTTGTCTGTTTTAGGGGGAGCGCAGACGACAGACTATCCGTGACGCACTTTTTGCAATTATATGCAGTAACGCACACGACGCGCAAAAATCTGTCGCGGATATTTCACAGACTCAATGCACACGACGAACATCTTCGATCATTCTGTCGGCAGACCTAGACGCTTTTTTAAATGTCTCAGACGCAAACTCTATCGCACAAAAAGTGTGCCGTCTGCGCTGCACCTAAATGTCTCGACGCAGACTCGATCGCACAAAAAGTTTGTCCTCTGCGCTGCCCCTTATGTACACATATCTCTTTTATAACGTCACTCCTCTGTCTTTAATGTGTTGAATGTGTACCAGTTAGCGATACCAAAGCAAATACTTTGTTAACCTCGTTACGTGGCCCCATTAAATTGTATGTTTATTGCTATCTGTCTCAGATTAAGTCAAATGATACCTACTTACCGATTGTATTGTACCTAAAGGTTTATTAGATGGGTAGGTACAATGTGACTTAGAAAACCTAAGAACTAGAAACCTCAAGATTGATCTACAAAACTGCTTGCATCTTATAACTACACTCAGCAGTATTATATTTTAAGACAAATAAATAAATACATATCAGAAGAAAATAAGAAAGAAAAAACGTTTATTAGAGTTACATACAAAATATGAATAAAGGAATAGAAAAACAAACTAAATTACACTAGGTGACACTAAATGGTGTCCACTCAGCATGAGCCGAGGCATCTTGGTAAGAAACCTCGACGCTGGTCTTCCGTAGACACCAAGAGGACGGCTGGGCGCAGCGACACATGAGAAATCAAACAATATCACATACATTGTTCCGAAGCCTATGCGTGTGTTATGGGTATAAGAACAGTAACGGTGTAAGGGAGTGAGTGGGAAGTAAGGGAGCAACCTATCACCCTTTCGCTCCAAGCCATTCTCACCTGCCCGTGGTGCATCCTGACGAACAACAAACGAGGCTCTGGCAAACCGGCTAGTGGCGGTAAAACCATCACGATAGAAGGCGTAGCTAAATACCACAGGCCGATGACGGGCAGCAGCGTCACCGGAGCAAGAAGCTACGCCCAGCGATCGCCAACCCGCCTGCCCCGCGTGGCGATTATGGGTATATCCTCCAGATGTTGGCCCTAAGTGGCGAACAACTGGAGAGGCCTATGTCCAGCAGTGGACTGCAATAGGCTGATGATGATGATGAACAGTAACGGTGCCTCAAATACATAAGTATATACCTGTACATGAGCACAAAGCACTTAGACGCGGAACAACACAAATGTTCATCGTCCAGGTTAGGGCACAACGGCATGGATTTCAAGGCATATTATGATTGGTAAATCGCACAGTTCGTCTCCGCTCCGCCATTAGGCAGCTAAACGGATCTAGGGGCACCGTCGTGCCCCCGTCAAGACGAGCCAAGCGAAGCGCACGGGCACTACCTACCTTTTCTCGAAAGGTTTCGTCGTTTTCTTTATTATTATTTTTCACCGCACAGCCTCTGTGAGTCCCGCCAATCCCGCTTCATATATCACAGCTATAGACCTTAACTGGCTCAATTGTGCAAACACTCGCTAAGCATGAAGAAGCTCCGCTTTGCACAGTGTGGGTAATTTAGTAATTTTAGTGTAATAAATTATTATCTAAACTAATATTATAAAGAGGAAAGATTTGATTGTTTGTTTGAAAATAATAGGCTCCGAAACTACTGAACCGATTTGAATAATAATAAATAAATTTGTTTAATCGTCTTAATAGGTTATACGCATACGAGTAGAATGCGGAGATTAAAAAAAGTGAACACAGCATGCAGTCTGTGGACATTTTAAAACTTTGATTTGAGCAATATTATTGGTATTTTTTTCCCAGCCTTGCTTCTGCGAGGAGGAGGGAGGTCGACCATATAGCGTACATATTTTGTTTTATGCATAATACGACTTAGGGAAGCTTATCGCTCAGCTCTTGTTGTTCCACCAACAAGAGTCAATTTATAATAACAAAAAAAAAGTTCAAAAAGATAAAAATGGGACCAACTAGGAACCACCCTTTTAAACAAAAAAAAAAAACACTTGTCCAAATCGACTCAAATTGGTATCTAATACCACACATACAAACAAATAAATCAGTCGAATCGAGAATCTCCTTTTTTTGAAGTCGGTTAAAAAGCACCCGAAGGTTCCAGATCACAATAGATGGTCTTTAATCATAATGAATGCTCAAAAGCCACTTATAAAAGCTTTTACAAACTTTTGGAGGAAAATTTCAAAATCACATTTTCCACATTCCGTGGCGCGAACGAACGCGCCAATTTGGAATGACGCCAAACTGAAATAATCTGGGGGACACAGAAATGTATCAAGGATAGAACACCCTTGCTCTAAACGTGCCAAATCAATACAAATCTATCTTTCTATACTTATACTATATACTTATACTTATATACTAATATTATATATACTATACTTATACTAATATACTTATACTTTATATACTTATAATTACTTATTACTTATATACTTATACTTATATACATATAAAGAGAAAAGATTTGATTGTTTGTTTGTTTGATACGAATAGGCTCCGAATCTACTGGACCGATTTGAATAATTCTTTCACTGTCGGAAAGCTACACTATCCCCGGTGAACATAGGGTATATTATATTTATAAAAACGTTAGGGTTCCGTGCTAGGGGTTGTCAGAACCGCTTAGTTGGTGTTGCAGCAGTTCTAGACCATTCCAGGCCCCGTGACGCCACCCTAAAGGTGCTTGACGGAGGGACCGGGGTTTTTAGTGGGTATTCCCTGCCTTCTACCATCCTGAGGCAGGGTGCCGCTCTTCCGTTTTTTGAGAGCGGCGTGAGTCCCACATACCTCGTCGTTTCCGCAAACGACGGGATTGTGCAAAAGCATTTTCCCCGGCCTAAAAAATAAAATGAAAATAAAGGTCATCATAGAAAGCATCATAGATTAGAAGATCCTACCACGCTTGTCCCCCTCATTCCACTGAGGTGCCTCTTTACGCCCCCCTTACGCCCCCTTTATGCATGTAGACTTTGAGACAAGCAGTTCGACATCTTCATGAGCCTACAGACAGACGTCCACTGCTGGCCATAAAATTCCCCTAATGACAATTTTCATTTGCGGGATGTGCCATAGTTCATAGCGAATCTTCGCTCGAATTGAGCCGCCCATCCGGGGAAGGACCCCTATAGAATACCGCAGCCAAATGACCTCTGGGTCGTCTTTCTGCCGGTGGGTTTCCGGTGCTCGTGGGAAGTTAGGGTTGGGCCGGCATGGCGGTGGCAACTGACAGGTAACTGACGAGTTACTTGCCCGTTGTCACAGCGACTTGGGCTTCTCTTTCGCTTTCCATCAGGCGTAGGCTGTGGGCGTAGGTAAGCCATTATATCGAGCCAATATAAAAATAAATGTCAACACGCTTGGCAGGTGTGTTGGCGACCGCAGTAGGTTTATATATTAGTTACCTATACATGTTAGCATACATTTTATAATGTTCGACTTTTAGTTATTTCATTTAAAATTAGAATTCCTGCGAGATCTAAAAATGCTAGTCCCCTAAAACTGAAAGGTTCAGAGAAAATTACCAGTTCTTTAATGGAAATTTAATGGAAATTTACCTACCAAAACAAAAAGCAACAGTAAAAGAAAATCTACCAAATATTAACAACTGGCAACCTTGTAACATAATACCTATTATATTTTGCGTTAAACATAGACCTGTGTCCTTGTCCTCGTTCAAAACATGTATGTTATTAGAAACAGTTTTGTCTACAGTTTAAATAATAATTAATGCGAAAGTAAGTAAAATAATATTTACTAAATAATAACATCTGTGTAAGTTTATCAGTATTCTACGAGTAGTACAAGCTTGGGCTTAGTTTGGGATTGGATGGCGCTGTGTGGCCTAGCGTAGCATGTCTATGGTTATTTTTGTTATTAATACATATATGAGCGTCGAATAAACTACTACTAATTATTACCAATAATTATTTATTAAATTTAGCGAGCAGCGCAAATCGTTTTTATGTACCTAACTGATATGTAGATAACTTTTTCACTTTGCGTACTATCTTAATCTTAACTAATATTATAAAGCTGAAGAGTTTGTTTGTTTGTTTGTTTGTTTGAACGCGCTAATCTCAGGAACTACTGGTCCGAATTGAAAAATTCTTTTTGTGTTGAATAGACCATTTATCGAGGAAGGCTATAGGCTATATAACATCACGCTGTAACTATTAGGAGCGGAGAAATAATGGAAAATGTAAAAAAAAAACGGGGAAAAAATAACTATCCCACGCGGACGAAGTCGCGAGCACTGCTAGTTATAATAATAAAATACACTTATGTCAAATAGTCAAAAGTAAAGATAAGAACTTACCTTGAGCCATCCTTGTGATCACTTGTTCAAACCCTGGACGATAGGGAACTGATACCTTCAAAAACGTGGAAACCTCACAAAAGTCACTAATTGTGTTAACGTATTATCTCTTCGGAGGGATTTGGCTAAGCCATTCTCACCTTTATGCGTTACATAATACGACAGTGCAACAAATAGCACTCTCTGTTTGCTTGTGATAAGTCCGAGTATACATTTATATGTGTGTGAGTCGCTGAACAAATGACAGTTGTATTATAGCGATAAACTGAAGTAGATTTACTTATGCATACTAAAATAGGCTTTAGTGCAAGCACTTAAGAAACAGACGACTCATCTTATGCTGGCGACTGTATTACCAGACATTTTTTCCATAACAATGTATGTTCTAGATCAAGTGATAAATGTGTGTAGGTGACTTAAATGAGATACAAATATGAGATGAAAATTTGATAATAACTTGTTCAAATAATTACGAGTATATTGCCCGGGCCATTTACATGATGTTCATCACGTAAACCGTAGGTTCATCAGTTTCACTGTAGAAAACGCTCTTACGCGTACCGAAAAGTTCAGCAATTCCTATATTTGCCGCATCGTTAAATATGGAACTCGTTGCAAGCGCATGTAAGGAAGCGACCTATCATCTTTTCGCTCCAAGCCAACTTCACTTGCCCGTGATGCATCCTGCAGAATAACAAACGAGGCGTTGGCAACTGACGGGTGGCGGAACAACTATCACAATTGAAGGTGTAACTAAATAGCACAGACCGATGACGGGCAGCATCGTCACCGGAGCGAAAATCTACGCCCTGCTTTTGCGCCCGCCAGCCCAGCGTGGCGATTATGGGTATAGCCTCTAGATGTTTGCCCTAAGTGGCGAATAACTGGAGAGGCCTATGTCCAGCAGTGGACTGCAATAGGCTGATGATGATAATATGGTGTCCTAACGGGGCATAAAGAAGCATCTTAGGGGCCGGCATGGTGGTGACAACTGTCAAATTAATAGTGACCGGTTACTTGTCCGTTGTCTGTAGTAAGTAATTTGGGCTTCTCTTTCACTTTCCATCAGGTGTAGGGGAGCCATTATGCTGTGCTCTTTCATAAATACGATTACAATTCCGATCCTAGTCCCGAGTACTAATAGTAACAGTTTTAATCTTCCTCAATTAGTCTTTGGGAACCCGGATGTGAAACAAATTCAGAAAAATAAGTGTTCTGTTTTTGTATTTAGGAGCTCGAAAAATACAATACTCGAATACAAACTTTCAAGACCTATTTTACCTCTTTTGGGTTGACATTTTTTTTTAAATCTCTTCTTAGTTCGCGTCCGCATTTGAAATTAAAATTAACATTATCAAACGATTCTTGTAAATTAAATCCTTGTTCAGACAATTACAAACACTGTCTACCTGAAAGCTTGCGTAGAGAAATTTTTAAATAAAAACCATGCAGCAGAATAGCTCTGTTATTATTAAAAGCATTCTTGAGTTATATTAAAACAGCCCGAGATTCTTCATAAAACTGTTGTCTTAAGCGTCAGATCTTCATTTTAATGTAGGTTAAAGTTATTTATTTAGTCATAATGACAGGTATGCAAGAGAGGTAGGGCATAGCGAATCTTCGCTCGAATTGAGGTACCCGTCCGGTGATGGACCTCCACCTTATAGAATACCACAGCCAAATGACCTCCGGGTCGTGTTTCTGCTGGTGAGTAGGGTTTCCAGAGCTCGTGGGGGGTTAGGGTTGGGCCGGCATGGCAGTGGCAACTGACAGGTAACTGACCAGTTACTTGCCAGTTGTCACAGAGACTTGGGCTTCTCTTTCGCTTTCCATCAGGCATATGGAAGCCATTATGACAAGCTACTGTAAAAAAAAATTACCGGCGTGCTCTCACAGAACTTCTAGTGGGAGTTCTATGTGGGTCAAATATCACCATCATGGTCCAGGATCCTTGAGAGACTAGAGTCGTCACCTTATGGCAGCCAAAGATTTAGAAGAATTCCCAAGAAACAGCGGTGAAACGATCTTGACGTATTCGCCCAGAACTGTCAAGGTATTGGCGATGGATCGCCTAAAGTAGAATGGGCTTGGGGTAGCTTTTGTCTAACAATAGGATTCTTGGGCTATCCATTACCAATGTGTTGATAGGATTGATCAGCCCAGGTCCCGCGTTGCCAGGTCAAGCGGTTTCAAGGATGCGCCTCGGGGAGGCACCTTTCTTGCAAGCAGTGGGATGATGTGGGCTTAATAAAACATTGAAAATGTACTCTTCAATATCATTCGCTTCCGTCCGCTTATATAATGTTCAGGTCTCCATATAATATGACAATTGTCATTTTGGGGGATTTGCCCTAGTCGCCATGTTTGGCAAGTGGTTTAGTGACTACTGTAGGTTTTATTTGTACCCAGATTAGCGCTGCTGCCCGTTTACTGATATATCCTTAGTGTTGCGGACAGAACGACCTTTTTTATATACTTTTACCTTTTTGATAGTTTTGTACGTAGTTTTATATTAGAAGTGTTTTTAAGAGTATATTTAGTTGCTATGGTTTTTGTTTGTTGTGAAGTTTAAAGATATACAGTCCACCGCGGCTGAGCCAATAAAAGTGTGTTTTGTGGTTTTCCTTAGACGCTAGCTTCAGCCGCAACACCTTAGTCAATTTCTACGACACGAGATGAGATGAGGTGGCTATCATAAATCCGGAAGCCACACGGACTCAAAATGAGGAATTTTTATTGCAATGACTGCCTTAGTTCGCTAAAACAAGTCTTTGTGTGGAACCATCGATGTATTAAACCATTAAAAGGAACTATCAATAGGGAAATTAATGCAACTGGAGCAGTAATTGATTGATGCGTGTGACGTCACACGCAGCGATTAATTAATCATTCGACGCTGGCGATTGTAATGGGTTTAACTGTGATTTGAATGTTTTAAGCCTCGTATCCACTAGACGACATTCGGCGCGCAACATGCTGCCCAATATGTTGCTCTTCATTATTGAAAGAAAGAAAGAAAAAATGTTTATTAAAATTAAGCGACTTAATACTTTTACAGCACGGTTAAATGCAAAAGCAAAGGTACCTAAAAGGTCCCCGCTCAGCATAATGTCGCTGCTCAGTTTAGCGCTGCAACGCTGGTATTCTGATGATGCCTGTATCTTACTCTTTATTAGATTGGCTATCTCACAAAAAAAAGTTTGTAGCACTTATCATAGGGAGATTCGGGAAACAGACAGCGGCTTTTACCTGGCTGAGCGTTAAACCGCTTCGTTCGCTGATCTTTAAACCTGAAAAGATATTACTTAACTGTTAGATACATTTGTGATCGAAGATCATATCTTCGGTCACAAATACCATTTTATCGCCGGCAAACTGTCAACTCCGTGTGATTTCCGGATTTAGAATAGGACCACTCCATAGCATTCCGTGGGTGTCGGAAAGGACGACTAAGGGAATATCAGGAAACGAGCAGCAGCGTTTACCTGGGTACAAATAGAACCTACTGCGGTCACCAACCCAGCTGCCAAGAGTGGTGATTAAGGAAAATCTCCCCAAATGACATCATTGTGAAATTTAGCAGGCTGATTATGATGATGAATCCATGTAACCAGTAGGTAAGCCAATCAGATCCAAAAGGATTATGCTGAAAATATCAATTGTTTCATTGTTCATGTCATCGTTGAGTAAAAAAGGAAGAAAAACGTTTATTAGAATCACCATGGACGTTTTTTATATATCCATGAGAGTCACATACAAAATATGAACAAAACAATAGAAAAACAAAATCACATTTGGTGACGATAAACGTCACGACATTTCTCATCATTAGGCTTTCGCAATTTACAGCTGGACACAGGCTTCTCCACTTGTTCGCCATTGTGGGCAAACACCTGGAGGGTTAACCCATGACTGATTTGCTGGGCAGGGTTGACAACCTCGGGGTACAACAAGGGAAGCCTCCACGCGTGGTCGTCTTGCAGACGGCCCGGCGTACCCCGGGCAACGGCGGGTAGTAGAGGATGGCTACTACCCGACGGCTAATTCCCTGTGGGAGCACGCACTTGTGCGTGGCTCCGGGAGCCAGTGTTGGCGTCGATGGCCCCGACGCCTTCCACGGCTGTGCTTCGGCACACTGGATGGGGCCTTTTGGCCTGTGGGTCTCTCCCAATGGCGGGGTATTTGCCCGATTGGTGAGAGACGTGTTGTCGGACGCTTTTTGCGTCGGTTTGTCGGCGATGGTCGCAGAGGAAGAGGAGTGCCCTTCGGGGGATCTCGCGGTGTTTCGTTGCCGTCCTCCCTGTCTTCTGCGACCGTTGCCGCCTTACCAGAGGAGCCGTTTGACGGCGCGGGATGGCAGTGTATCACTGCGGCGCGGCGGGTCCGATGGCCACGGTTCTCGTGGTCGTCGGATATGGTCCTTTTGGACTGGTCGCCGGGCAACCTGTTTCCCCTCGCTGGAGGGACCAGGGGGCTTGCCTTGACTGGCGAGCCCGAGTGGAGTGAGACCACAATAAAAAACCGCCTGTTATCCCGACTTCGGTCGGGACCAGGGGGCGCGAGCTCAAGTGGAGAAAACCACAATAAAAAACCACCGTGCGGCGGCGGCTGCACGCCCGACGGGGTTCCGCGAGGCCGGCACGGGGTTTGCCGGCCACGTATTGCACGAACCCCGTCCTTGGAGGAGAGAGACGGCCCTCACGGGCCTGATCTCTAAGTCGCCCCAAGTGGGGGGGCCAGCCCGAGTCTGCCTAGCAGACCAGCGCTGACAGCTTCGCGGCGTTATAGCCCAGGACCCGCGTTGCTGTCGCCCAAGGCGCATTAGACGGTGCAAACCAGGGTTTTTTAGTGGGTATTCTCTGCCGACGCGGAGCGAGTCCCACATAACCCGTCTGCTCCCCCGGGCAGCGGGTATGCGTAAACTGCATTTCTCCCTGGTGAAACAAAAAAAAAAAAAAAAAAAGGGTTGACAACCTCAGGGTATAGCTCTTCGCGCCGGTGACGCTCCTGCCCGTCATTGGGCTGTGGTGTTATAGCTATGCCTTCAATCGTGATGGCTATACCGGCCACCAGTCGGTTGCCATAAGGATTATGAGTGCCTAATTCCTATAAAGATTAATGTCTGCTCTTTCTTTTCTGTAAATTATCAAGAAGTTAGATTAAACTCAAATGGTTCAAATCTTGTTTTAAATTTGACAATGACAGTTTCATATTATGTCTGAAGTTTAGTGTCACTGCTGTTTTTGTCAATTTTTGCTTTATTTATTTCGTGAACGTGTATTTTCTATTCTTGTGTTTTATGTAGAGGTTTGTGATGAAGGTAAGGGAATCAGTATGATAATGTATGACGACAAAAAATAAAAAGAGGTAGGGCATAGCCAATCTTCGCTCGAATTGAGCCGCCCGTCCGGTGAAGGACTTCAATGAGGATGGCAATTTGGAACCAAGCTTTCTTGCTCTTGCAGCATTCATGGATCTTTATTAAAAGTTACCTGAGGCTTTGTGGAAGTTCCAGATATAAAAAAAAATGCTTGTACGTACCTGTTGAAACCAAGATATGGAAAGTAGTAGGCACTTCTCGAGATTTCCTTTCTAAATCTTGGGATACATAAGTAAGGGTTTCTTCGGTATGTAATACGACCTCATATTTTTATTGGTTCCGAGAGAAAAAGGGTCTTGACAGGTCGACGGACAGACGGCCAACGAAATCTTATAACAATTTTGCTTTAGGTGGGTATGAATTATTAAATATGAATGGCAACAATCCTCTCCGGGAGGGGTATTCCTACCAATGTCTAGTGAATTTTCAACATTGTAATAATTGTAAACAGAGTTGCAATACAATTATTATTAGTGTTATTCCTTTCTTGGATTCCTCGGAGACTTGGTACTCTTTCCGCAGGCAGGTTTCAAGAGGTCAATAGTGAGTGATTCATGAAATTGTAGGTATATGTATGTATAATACTATGTGGTTTTAGGTGCGTAATTTTTTATGCGTACGTTCTTTACCAACGTTTAACAGAGTGTGATTGAAAGGGGAGGTATGTAAGATAGAGAGAGGAGACGTATGACGGATAGAAAAGATGTAAGACGAATAGAGCGAAGACGTAGGAATAAATAAATCTTACGAACAGAAAAGGCGTTTCTTTGAGTTGCTACCCTTTGTTCCCTACAATACCTTGCATATTGAAGAAAAACACTAATAATTCGAAGTTTTTAAAGTGTTTTTTTAAATTACTAAAGCGAAGCGAGGCGAAACGGGTCGCTAGTTTTAAAATAAGACTTTTGAGTCTTAGGTTTTGACCTATCGCGGCCTTTGTAGTAACTTTAGTATAAAACCTTATCGTCTGAATAAAGTAATTATGAGTATAATTCAAGTTGGTCACTAAGTTTTCTTGTCAAAGCCGACATGGGAGCTAATAAATTATGTAAATAAACTTCCAAAACTACAGTGAAAAGGTAAATTTAGTAATACTCTTCACAACTAAGTATAGTAACTAATTTATTTAATTTGCTATTGCATTAATTATGTTCAAATTCCATATAGTCTTTTCATGAAATGAAATAAAATTACCTTTATTCACATATACAATAAAATTATTTTATTCAAATAAACAATAGCTACAAGGCAAAATACAAGGCATCCAAAGTTAGGAGTGGGAGTCTTTGACGTCACTCGCTTCCGTAAAAATGCCTCACCGAGTGACGTCACGCGTTATTTCAACGGACTATAACTTTGTAATTTTAGTCTAATTTACAAATAAAAAAATACGTGTCTTTTATTTTTGTATAAGCTAAAAGACGGACTAATTACATTTTTTAGCCATAATAACCTATTATGCTGTTTTATTTCAGTCTGTGAAACAACAGCCCAAAACACGCGTGGGAACTAGAATTAACCAGTCTCCGAGGAGCGTCTCGTCCGTGGACCAGAGCATCAGTTCTCCCGATTTGCCGGTGGAGAAGCCGCCAGTCAGTGGCAGGAGAAGCAAGATAGCTGACGTCACAGGAAAATCGCCGGGAGGGGGGCATTCTATTTCGGAAACGCGACTTGTTAGTATGACGTCATCATCATCATCAGCCTTTCGCTGTCCATTTGTTGTTACACACTCCACTGCAGACATAGACCTGTCCAGTTATAAATAAATACCCCACAATTTTTTTTCACTTTGGAAGCGTCTATCGCGCAAACTATTCAGATTAGAAAAATAAAATTAGAAACCTTAACATAATTAAGACCTATCCATAGATAAGATGGGTTTGATAAAAAAAGAAAATTGAGTTTAAATTCTAAGTATGGGGATCCCCAAAAATTTATTGTTTTTTGTACCAAGTTTCCACAGTATAGCTCTTATACCCGTAGTTACGGAGAAAAGTGGCTGTGACATACGGACGGACAGACGGACAGACATGACGAATCTATAGAATATAATATTTCCGTTTTTTGCCATTCGGCTAGGGAACCCTAAAAAAGATCGCGAGATTAGTAATTTTGCACACAACTACATCACAAACCATATTCGCTCCTTGGCACTTTGAGGTAAAGTGGAATCAACTCAGTATCTAATCCGGTTTATATTAAATTAATTTTTTCACTAAGGTACGAGATAAGAATGCCCTAGGATACTAATTAAAATTGCCTTGTGTTCTTTCTGCGTTTGAATACAAATAAAACATGAATAATATTAGGTAGTTGAATTAATTCTACATTCCATGTTTAACGCGGGTGTGCATTACGAGTATTATCATGTTTATCTCCAGGTAGATGAAGATTAACTAATTACTTTTTAACCGACTTCAGAAAAAGTATGAGGTTCTCAATTCCACTGAACCTTCTTTTATTTTTTTTTCACCACATTGAAGCACTTTGTTGCACACAAACAAACAAACATTTGACTTATAACTATGTAATACAAAGATTTTTTTATAGTAGCTCGACATAGTGGCTTCCCTACGCGTACGCCTGATGGACAGCGAAAGAGAAGCCCTTGGGTAGAGGATATCTAACCAAACGTACAAATTAAGCGGACTTGTCAATTTAAGCGTTCCCTTCCAGACCACCTTTGGGTAGAGGATATCTAACTAAAAGAATACGTCTAATAGGGGGTCTTGTACTAAAATTTAATACAATATTTTTTTTAGTTGGTGCAACAAGATGGTCCGAAGCTGAAACAGCTGTTCGTGGATCGCAAGTGCACTGGTGACGACCGTTACTCCACCACCACCAGCTCCGAAGACATGCGGCGACCTTCGCCCAGCCCGGCCAGGGAGGGGCAGAGGCGGTGCGCCAAGATGCTCTGTCACTCCAAGGATGGTGAGGGCCACGCGAGCCGGAAGGAGAACACAAAGTGTTGTCAACGCGGTAGTGTGTCGAAGGTGATGCCTTTTCGTTATCATCATCATCATGACCATAAGCATCATTATCATCATCATCATCACCATCACCAACATCATCACCATCATCATCACCACCACCATCATCATCATCACCATCACCATCACCATCACCACCACCATCATCATCATCATCATCGACATTATCACCATCAAAGTATCGAATCTAGATCTCGTTTACTCCATCGTTTACATTGTAAAAATATGATCTTCTAAGTTATATCTAAGTACCTAAGCTAAGGCAAAATCAGAGTGCGAGCAATTTCAAGCGGAGCGAACTCCACGCTTAGGTGTAAGGGAAAAGAGAGGCGCAAGTCATTGCGACAAAGTATAAGTAACCAAACCAATCAATTGTCTGTTGCCACCGCCATTATGGCATAAGCAGGATTATTCTACTTACAGGCCATCATCATCATCATCATACCATACCATCGATATCGCTTACCATCAGGCGAATCGCAGTCAAGAGTAAACTCATTTTTGAATATAAAAAAATCATCATCATCATCGTCATCATCATCAGCCTCTATCAGTCCACTGCTGGACATAGGCCTTTTCGAACGTTCTTCACTTCGATTAGTCTTCCTTTTCCGTTTCCGATTCTACAATTAATTTCAGTCTTCGAGAACATTATGACGTAATAGTTCGGCGTAAAAATGTAATGTCTTTCACGTCTGCCTACATACAAATTTATTTGGCGCGACATTTAACAGAAGGGGGATTGTCCACTGTTTTCTAGTCATATCCTAAAATCAAAGAAGTTATTTCGAATGGAAAACTCTGGCATTTGAATTAGGATTCGTAAGAGAATATGTAGAAATGAATTATTAATAGGTTATCTAACATTATTTTATGTTTCATACCCACACGTTCGCGTGGGCGAAATGTACGAGTAAAGTATAAATGCATTTTGTTATATCTTTACAGAAATCCCGCTCATGTAAGTAAATTCCACCGTCTTTAATAATTGTAGTTGTATTTATTACGAGTTGCGGTATTTCTTTGTAGTTTTTTATTTGTTGAGAAGAGGTTTCATAATTGTAGACTTGTTGAGAAGAGGTTTTATGTAGAACAATGGTTCTGAATCAAAATAGTCGTGTTATTTCATTGGGGTGGGTATTCATGGGTGCTCGGGTCTTCAACCGCGTTATTATAATGAAATAATTTACTACTAATGGATTGGACAATGAAAGTATTAAAACAAAAGCCGGTCTAATTCAGATTATGCCATTTCAAACTGGGCCGAAAGTGAAATTTAGATAAATTACACAAACACTCGGCAGGGGTTTGCATATGTGAACGAATTAATGAACCGTTTCAATATGTATAGGTAATGCCTATGTGTTTACTTACAAAAAAGTATATATAAGTAAGTTTATCAGTTGTTTAGTACCGAAAATTAAAGCTTGGGGATGTAAGGGAGCGGCCTATCATCTTTTCGCTCCAAGCCAACCTCACCTGCCCGTGGTACATCCTGACGAATAACAAACGAGGCGCTGGCAACCGACAAGTGGCGGTATTACGATCACAATTGAAGGCGTGGCTAAATACCACAGACCGATGACGGGCAGCAGCGTCACCGGAGCGAAAAGCTACGTCCAGCGATCGCCAACCCGCCTGCCCAACGTAGCGATTAGGGGTATATCCTCCAGATGTGACAAATAACTGGAGAGGCCTATGTCCTGCAGTGGACTGCAATGATGAATTCAAGCTTCTACGCTTAGTAAAAATTACTTTAATTAAATTAAAGTTTCAACAACGACATTCTGAACGGCAGACTTGACTGCCCGGATCTGTTGGCCAGCATGGCATTTTGCACACCGCTGCGCCGCACGCGCCACACGCCGCTGCTGCACGTCCCTCGTCATACGACCAACTATTCTGCCAACTCTGTCCTCACTCGTATCGCACGCACATATAACCAAAAGTTTGGCGACATTGACATTTTTAATTCCACAAAAAGCTCATTCAAAATTAAAATAATTAATAGCGTGAAGGGTCAGGTATGACCTTCAAATCTTAAACTTATCTCGTCTTTGTCAATGTTTAGTATGTAGGACTGTAGGTAGCTATAGCTTACAAATACATAACAGTCAAAAACCATATTTTATTGAAACGGCCCAGTGGCTCATTTGGTAATCCTTGTGTCCATACTCGTTGTTACCACGTTAAATCAGGGAGTGAGGTGTCATAATCCATAATTTGTCTTTGATAGCTGATAGTAATATTTTAATTTTAAACTGGGTGTTGATGTTGATATTGATAAAGATATCACGAGTGTGTGTATTACTTGGAGCTATCTATTGTCGACACATATAGCTGAGATTGGTGTGTTTTAACCAACTATTTGTTGCATATTTTGCTATAATCTTTGTTTAGGTAATGTATCTATTTATATCCACTCCGCAATTGTTATAGATACTAGTTGTAATTTAAAGGAAACCTATAATTAGCCTTATTATTTGAATGTAATTCCATTAACATAAAAATTTGTTACGCCGTTGGTTTCTTAATAAATAAATAAATAAATAAACAACGTCTTATTTACTATTGCAGACATTCAGTGTAGCAGTGCAGTTTTACTTTATAATGACAGATGGCGCTGTCCCACTTTAATCCGCGCAAGCGTTGTGATTTTACCAATGCTTAAGAGGTCAACTCGCCGAGTACTCCGAGTAAAGAAAGAAAGATTGTTATTTTTGGAAAGTCCTTTAGTGGGCTTAATTTTATACATATCACCGTAAATTTTATAAATACCGTTAGATTATAATTTATAATTCACTAGCTGCTGCCCGCGGCTTTGCCTGCGTCTGCGTGAACATCGGTTTGTCCACTTGGCCACGACCACTTGGCCGTTGTATGAATCCTTACTTACTTTAGAGCGTTATTTTCTTTTTTTTTAAATTTTCTTTTCAGCTAGGTATATCGGTTTGCTTCTAGTATTCTAAGAAAAATTTCACCGTCTGTCACTGACACTGACTGTCATTACTGTCATAGTGATATTTCTATCTATCCATATATCTAGCCATCCATCTATCCATCCAAACAAACTTTCGCGTTTATAATATTAGTGGGATTATAACATTAGTGGGATGGGATCTTGCGATATTGTAAACTGTCGAACGATTGTAAACCGAAACAACTCCTTACGTATTATTTTTCATTAGTTTGTGATCGATCAAAGTGGTAAATAAATATTTAAACGCGTGACAGATTAATTTAAGAACTGTAAGCTTTATGTTACAGTTCGCAATCTTTCGACAGTTTACAATCACGCGAAATAGATTATAATCTTACGGTATTTTCAACACAACGCACGGAGTAATTTCAATTCCACAGGGTGAAAGTTATTAGGAAATAGTTTGTTGATTGTATGTTGACGGTACCAGTGGTATCATCATAACAAATACTATGTGGTACCGTGTCACACAATTGTTCAACAGCAGGAATATTTTATAGCCTATAAGAGTTACTCGAGACATATGAGCTATAAAAACACACACAGATTCATTCAAATCCGAACTTTTGGATATTAGCGTTTGCAAACAGACAACTGTTTAAACAATTAATTTAATTAAAGTAATTTTTACTAAATGCTGTGCGTCAATGATTTTAGCAATTTAATTTAATTTTTATAATAAACTGTTTTATATGATTGTTTAATGTGTTCGATTTTTTTTACTAACTGTGAAATGTACCAAACCTATAATATAATATATTATAATCGTGAATAGTAAAGGAGAAAGTCAATAGAATAAATTAATTAAACTTAAATAAATTAAAGTTTCAACAACGTCTTATTTACTATTGCAGTCATTCAGTGTAGCAGTGCAGTTTTACTTTATAATGACAGATGGCGCTGTCCCACTTTAATCCGCGCAAGCGTTGTGATTTTACCAATGCATTTGAGGTCAACTCGCCGAGTACTCCGAGTAAAAAAAGAAAGATTGTTATTTTTGGAAAGTCCTTTAGTGGGCTTAAATTTATACATATCACCGTAAATTTTGTAAATACCGTTAGATTATAATTTATAATTCACTAGTTGCTGCCCGCGGCTTTGCCTGCGTCTGCGTGAACATCGGTTTGTCCACTTGGCCACGACCACTTGGCCGTTGTATGAATCCTTACTTACTTTAGAGCGTTATTTTCTTTTTTTTTAAATTTTCTTTTCAGCTAGGTATATCGGTTTGCTTCTAGTATTCTAAGAAAAATTTCACCGTCTGTCACTGACACTGACTGTCATTACTGTCATAGTGATATTTCTATCTATCCATATATCTAGCCATCCATCTATCCATCCAAACAAACTTTCGCGTTTATAATATTAGTGGGATTATAACATTAGTGGGATGGGATCTTGCGATATTGTAAACTGTCGAACGATTGTAAACCGAAACAACTCCTTACGTATTATTTTTCATTAGTTTGTGATCGATCAAAGTGGTAAATAAATAATTAAACGCGTGACAGATTAATTTAAGAACTGTAAGCTTTATGTTACAGTTCGCAATCTTTCGACAGTTTACAATCACGCGAAATAGATTATAATCTTACGGTATTTTCAACACAACGCACGGAGTAATTTCAATTCCACAGGGTAAAAGTTATTAGGAAATAGTTTGTTGATTGTATGTTGACGGTACCAGTGGTATCATCATAACAAATACTATGTGGTACCGTGTCACACAATTGTTCAACAGCAGGAATATTTTATAGCCTATAAGAGTTACTCGAGACATATGAGCTATAAAAACACACACAGATTCATTCAAATCCGAACTTTTGGATATTAGCGTTTGCAAACAGACAACTGTTTAAACAATTAATTTAATTAAAGTAATTTTTACTAAATGCTGTGCGTCAATGATTTTAGCAATTTAATTTAATTTTTATAATAAACTGTTTTATTTGATTGTTTAATGTGTTCGATTTTTTTTACTAACTGTGAAATGTACCAAACCTATATAATCGTGAATATTAAAGGAGAAAGTCAATAGAATAAACTAAAAGCATTGTTTTACTCGTATAATTTATGTAATATCTTTTTCAATGCTCTTGCAAAGCATTAATACTTTCATTCACGTAAAATACTTTTTTCCTTTTTACTACTTTTTCTTTTTTATATACTTTTTTGTGGGTGTCGTAGAAGACCACTCAAGAATATCAGGAAACGGGCACCATATGGAATGCATTGGCAAAATCACAACGCTTGCGCGGATTAAAGTGGGACAGCGCCATCTGTCATGATAAAGTAAAACTGAACACACACTGAATGACTGCAAAAGTATATAAGACGTTGTTAAAACTAACTTTAAGTGGTATTAAAAGATTTATATGGGATTAATTTTGTAATAAATTCATTGATAGTGTCTATGATATTAAGCGTAGTAGGAAACAAATAATCTCAATTGCTTGCGTAACAATTAAACTACTTATGAATACTAGATGGCGCTGTGTGGCCCAGCGTGGCATAATTATCTTGAGTTTTTATTTATAAACAAATTTATTATTGTTTGTATAGATGAAAATAGATCCCTTCATATGTTTTTGTGCAGCTATTTAAAGCCGAAAACTAGACGACGAAAATCATGATTCAAAATTAATTGGCATTGCAATTTTTATTAAAATAGGTACTATTTTAAATTTAATATATTCTTCTTTTTGAGGAAAAGGGATGAGGGCCTTTAACTCCCAAGCAATCCCAAGCAATATAAGAGAGGTAGGGAATAGCGAAGCTCGTGGGGGGTTAGGGTTGGGCCGGCATGGCGGTGGCAACTGACAGGTAACTGACCTTCTGACTTGGGTTTCTCTTTCGCTTTCCATCAGGCGTAGGGAAGCCATTATGTCGAGCCACTATATAAAAAAATCCATTGACAAGACTGATTTGGCTATCATCGTAGTCATTTAAAAGAAAAAATACTTTATACCTACTTAATTTCGGAGCAAAGACTTATATTCATGAGTTCCTACCCTTAGAACAATGTGGGGGCAGTTTCTGCCCGCGGCGCTACCAAGGTAAATTAATAATTCCATTGCTTTTAACTTGACACTCTCATTTGTGAGAAATCCTTTCATCTCGGCATACTGAAACCGGTACTTAAATAGCACAACAATTGTGTAAGTAGTTTTAATTAAATAATGAAGTAGTTTGTTAAATTGCATGTTCTCTTTCTTTTTTGTTCTTAGCTGTGAATTGGCTTGTATTGTAGATCTGAAAGAAGCGTTGATTTGTTCTTAAAAATAAGTGGGTTTCTGGGCGAGTGAGTGAATTTAATTAAACTTGTATATTTTTTTTGTACTCTTTATCTTGAATGCCAAAGACTTATATTCATGAGTTCCTACCCTTAGAACAATGTGGGGGCAGTTTCTGCCCGCGGCGTATGTATGGTCTGAAGTGATTACTTACCAGCAGGTGACATTCAGGTCAGGGGATAAGGGGTTGAAGGCCACCTACTGGTTTTTCATGATGGTAAGGGTACAAAGTATCATAAAAAAAACACTCTAGTAAATTGCCTTCCATGATTTAAGCCTTGTGTCTAATTGTAATCACACAAAAAGAATCACTTTGCAAAAACACTGCTGCGATTATGTTCAATTGTTTTGGATTTTTCTAAGTAGTTAGTGATCAAACTAAATGACCGATTCTTTTTTAGTAGTACAATATCGCCTCATTTCGTCAACGATGAATATATGAATCAGACAACAGAATTTTCATTACTTCCTTAGGCTCACCTCTGGGCTTGGACATGGATGATCAGCTTTCGAGGCAGATCCGGGACATACATCACGACACGAGAAAGAGTGCGCGGATCATCAGAGACTCTCGAGCAAGGCTTTTGGAGATACAAAAGGTATCTATTTCATCATCATCATAAGCCTCCCCCAATGATAATTGTCATTTGGGAAGATTCTCCATAGTCATCGCGGTTGGCAGGTGGGGTGGTGCCAGCATTATCAGCCTATTGCAGTCCGCTGCTGGACATCAGTTGTTCGCCACTTAGGGCAAAGATCTGGAGGATATACCCATAATCGCCACGCTGGGCAGGCGGATCGGCGATCGCAGAGCGTAGCTTCTCGCTCCGGGACGCTGCTGCCCGTCATCGGTCTGTGGTATTTAGCTACGCCTTCAATTGTGATGGTTATACCGCCACCAGTCGGTAACCCCAGTGGTGCCAGCAATAGGTTTTATTTGTACCCAGGTAAACTCTGCTGCTCCTTCTTCTTTGCGTTTCGATGGCAAATCGAAATCAAACACTGTGCCCAGTGCTCCGCCACCCCGACCGCACCCCCAGTCACGGGCATTAGTTCAGTGAGCGAGCAGGTCTCTCCACTGGCGAGACAGCAGACCAGGTGGGACATAGCCTGGAGAGGGAGATCACACTCGCAGGCAAGGTGCGACCCATCAAAGTACCCCCACCTGAACAGATTCCCCTTGCCTCGACCAACCTGAGTACGGAGTCTGCTCGTTTCCTGATATTCCCTTAGTCGTTTTTTATACGTCATCCTATTCTAAATCCGGAAGCCACGCGGTCACTGCACAATTTGTCTCATATAATATTTAAATTCTTATATTCGATTAAAGGCTTTTTCACGCTTCGCTATAACTAATCCAATTTTAGGCGGGGGATAACACGTGTGCATGCAACGTGCTCCAATTTTAGTGGTGCGACGGGAGTTTCCAAACTTTTCAGGTTGTGTTGTGATGGAATTTTCTCTACTATTTGATGCCGTTCGTAGTTTACAGAATGACCAGAACTTTTAGGATGAAATTACATTTTAATGTCGCATCCTGAGCTTAATTTAGAATTCTGACCGCCCATTATTATCATCATCAGCCTGCAAGTGTCTACTGCTCCTCCATTGGAGGAGGCCTACTGCTAACAGTAGCCACTTGCACTTGCACAGAGCAGTAGACACTTGCACATGCACATACCGTCACTAATGACGGCATACGGGCATACATCATAAGTAAGAGGAGGTTTGTGAGGCCTTTACGGCTGAGGATAAAACGGACAAAAGGATAGGAAGTATAAGCTAAGAAAGAATAGATTCCTCTGACACAGGTGCCTTGGAATTTACTAGAAGAAGTCAACAAATGGCAATAGGGATGAATATTGTTTGATACTGCGGTCACCAACCGGCCTGCCAAGCATGGTGTCTAAGGCCAATCTCCACAAATGACAATTGTCATGCCTATATCCAGCGGTAGAGGTTTGCAGGCTAATTTATTACGATGATTGTTTGGATTAGAACGACGGTGAATAGCAATGAGGATTGTCCTCCTTAAAGCTTTCTCCGATAGCAATAAAATTGGATGTGGTTTGATATTTCGCAGAAGACAACTCTCACCGAAGCCGACGTGAAGGAACTCGGCGAACGGAACGAGCTGCTTCTGAGAGAGATGGAGCGCTTTGATCGGCTCACGAGGAACGTGCAGAAGATGATCGGCGCCGAGGTAGCGGCCTTCAAGAGACCTAAAGAAGACCGTCATCAGGAGTATATTCCGGGCAGCATCTACGGTAAATACTAAGTACCCTAAGCCGACGAGCATGTACCAAGAGATGGATGAATGTGGACGAAGCAAAAGTTGTGTACCAGGATCGTAGCAAATGGAAGGACGTGGTCTCTGCCTACCCCTCTGGGAGAAAGGCGTGACGTTATGTATGTATGTATGTATCTACGGTGAGGTTTGGAGTTTGTTTGAGGACTCTTTTAGTCTGTTTATGTTCCTGTAGCTTTTTAGTATAGAGTTGGGGATCAACAATTTTTTCATCATGAGCCACCATAAGTCCCATCGCCTTACCACACCGTCTCTTGTGTGAGGAGCTTCTTACACACAAATTCGACGGACTTGACAGTCGACTGACAGTGTATCGTAGGGTCGGTCCCCCAATGTGTCTTTTCTTTCGTGTTAGCTTGAAAACTTTTTGTACACATCTGTCTTTGGTTCTGTGAGCGATACCGCCTGCCCATTGACACTTGAACTTGCTGATTCTTATTACAATATTGGTCACTTTGATCCTTGTGCTAATATCCTCATTATGGATTCTTCCGCGCAAGAAAACTCTGAGCATTGCTCTTTCTATAGCCTGTTCAGTGACTTTATAACTTAAGTACTAAGCAATACATCATGGCGATGACTCTTAACTAGTAGGTACCTGCTCTTTTGTTCTAGAACCACCGATGTACCACGAAATGAAGATGAACCATCCCACCGTGCTCTTAGCTGGTGGCAAGTCCACCGAGGCTCCGGGCGTCGTGGTCTGCGATCCACCCATGCGAAGCAAATCCGTACGTCCCATATCCTGTACCAAACGCAGATAAATATTGTAGAAAAAAACCTTTTGTCAGCAAAAAAATAGCAAAATATATACACTTTTAACGAAAACCGTGTTTTCTTGAAGGAGATTGACCTGACGCGGAAGCTGAGCGAAAGCTACGATATGCAGGAAAAGCTGGTTGCAGACAACGCTGATTTAGAGGTCAAAAGGTAATCAACTTATACCTTACTAGTGACCCATTCTCGCTTCGCTTCTGGTATTTCATACTAGCTGTGCCGCTGGCGTCGCACACGTGGAAATCGGATTTCAAAAATAAGGGACTCCCATTAAATAGTTCTTCCTACATTTTAAGTTAGACCTCTCGCAATAGATTGGTGAAAACCGCATTTAATTCCATGCAGTAGCTTTGGCGTGATGCGCGTTCAAACATACAGGTGAAAATTTCTCCCGTTTAGCCAACACTTCCCTGGGCTCTGCTCCTATTGATTGTGACGTGATGAAAAGTATACTATAACCTGCCCAGGAGTATAAAGAATAATTGTACCAAGTTTCGTTAAAATCCGTTCAGTAGTTTTTGTTTCTATAACCAACATACAGACAGACAGACAAACAAAAATTTTACTGATTTCATTTTTGGCATCAGTATCGATCACTAAATCACCCCCTGATAGCTATTTTGAAAAAATATTTCATGTACAGAATTGGCTTCTCTATAGATTTATTATAAGTATAGATGTAGAAGAAGAAGATAAACATTTTATTGGGTTACATTTGGCCTGCAGTTTATGGGATATTAGTGACCCGTTCTCTTCGGGTATTAAGTACGGGTTATGCCGCGGCCATATATTGGATTCAACTTGCCGTCCAATCACTGTCCAATGCCAAATACTAAGGCGCTCAATGTCTTCAATGTGTCAAAGTATCGATAAACACATTGGTGCATTAGGCCCAAAAGATTAAGTTGGTGCAAATATTTCCAATGTGTGGCCGCGGCTTTACATTTCAGTACTGTAGCAATAAAGAGCCCATTTTACCCTGGGTGAATGTAGCTTTTAACAACGCAACATTTTTGAAATCTGCGCACAACATACACACACAAAAAAATCTTCTTTCTTTCTTTTCTAACCTGTGGTGTCTTCTCAACGTTGCCATAGCAACGGATTTGTATTGTCATTATAAATAAATACCCCGATAATATGAAGACGTAATTTCATTATATCTAGTGAGTAAATACATATCAACCTTGCGGCGCCACATTGACCAAATGTTACCGGCCGGAAGAGTAGTCCTAAGGGACCCGACTAGGGATTTCACGGCGGAGGACTGTGGTGTCTTCTCAACGTTGCCATAGCAACGGATTTGTATTGTCATTATAAATAAATACCCCGATAATATGAAGACGTAATTTCATTATATCTAGTGAGTAAATACATATCATAACCCATGTTGTCCCACTGCTGGGCAAAGGTCTCCCCCAAACTTTTCCAAAGTTCTCTGTCTAAAGCCAGAGCCTGCCATTCTTCTAATTGACGAACCAGATCATCACACCATCGTTTCTTGGGCCGTCCCCTTCGGCGGTAGCCGTCTTCTGGCACCCATTGTGTGACATAAAAAATCATTCCTCTATAAAATATTAGTGTAGATAAAGGCAATATATGGTAGGGGAGACCGGGTACAAAAGTAACGGACGGGTCGAGTAGTCAGGACACAGGACTATCACCTGAAGGCGGCAAAGCGACCTTTCGCCCATTGGCATAGACTGGCTCGGTGGCTCAATTGGTAGTGACTTCTGCCTTCTGAGCCAAGGGTCGTGGGTTCGATCCCCACACATTATGTACAAACATTTGTGTGCATGAACATGTCTGTTTGTATTGGTCTGGGTGTTTTCTATGTATAATATGTATTTATTTACAAAAAAAAAATATCTAAGTAAGTTTATCAGTCGTCTAGTACCCATAGTACAAGCTTCGGCTTAGTTTGTGGCTAGATGGCGCTGTGTGGCCCAGCGTGGCATCATCATCATCATCATCATCATCAGCCCACATCAGTCCACTGCTGGACATAGGCCTCTCCCAATACTCGCCACTTCGATCGATCCCGGGCCTCCGTGGCGTGTCTTGGGTTATTTATTTATTTATTGGATAATCTAGAGAGCATTTGTTACTTTCGACCTGCCGTTACTTTTGTACCCGGTCTCCCCTACTATTCATCTGTCTTCATATAAATTAACAACTCAAGACGTGCCACGTTGCGTTGCACCAACTCACAGCGCCATCAGTCTTCAGACCGATCGGAATTATGACTCTATAGTCTATGTCGAAGTTGAAGTGATCGATGGTTACGTTTACAGTCAAGATGGTCGTAACAGATCGTAACGATGAATCTTACCGTGCACGGGGCTACTTAAATCATCATCATCATCCATCAGCCCATTGCAGTCCACTGCTGGACATAGGCCTCTCCAGTGTACCACTTAGGGTAAACATCTGGAGGACATACCCATAACCGCCACGCTGAGCAGGCGGGTTGGCGATCGCAGGGCTTAGCTTCTCGCTCCGGTGACGTTGCTGCCCGTCATCGGCCTGTGGTATTTAGCTACGCCTTCAATTATGATGGTTATAACCGCTACCAGTCGGTTGCCAGCGCTCGTTTGTTATTCGGCAGGATGCACCACGTGCAGGTGAGGTTGGCTTGGAGCGAAAAGATGATGGGTCGCTCCCTTACATCCCGCTACTTAAATACTTAGAATAAATACTTAGTGTTTTAACAAAATATGCTTTATATCCCATTTATCTGTGCGATTAAATTTATAAAAATGAAAGTTATGCATATTCTTTAGTATGTAGGTTGATTATAAATTACTTATTTTAATAGGTTTACTTATTTTGGTATTTTTTCAATAGCATTTTTCACTTTTATTTTTTTAAATGGCTTTGCACTGAGAATGTGCATTTTAGCCACATTTTTCACTTTGGCATTAAGATGGTCATGAAACCTAATGAAACCTTTTTTGTTCCGTTTGAAAGGCATAGTCTTAGATCACACTGGCCGCTATGTTGTACATGTCAAATTTCAAACTTCGAACGTCTTGTAAAATGTCGCAATCCAAAACACAAGCAAACGCACGTTGTCCGTCCATTTTTAATAGAAATAATGTTTTTGTAAGGAACGGGAAGCAGAAACATGGATAAACTCAGGTCGGTGTCAATTCTTTTAATTAAATTTTCAGGTACATTTTGTACAAGGAGCTTATGACGAAAGATCAGAATTTGGAGACTTGCCGGGCTCAGATCAAGAGGCTGCAAGGCGAGCTGAAGATGATGAATAAAGAGAACAGTATTTTGAATGAGAAATTGAGCAAAAACAATCCGGAGGTAAATGAACTCGTCGGTCACTGCGTCGATTTAAATGAATAGTTGAAAGTTGGGGGGATTTTTTTTATAGTAGCTCGACATAATGGGCTTCCCTACGCCTGATGGAATACGAAAGAAAAGCCCAAGTCGTTGTGACAACGGGCAAGTAACTGGTCAGTTACTGTCAGTTGCCACCGCCCTAACCCTACCCCCACAAACTCCGGTAACCCTACCTCACCGGGAGAAACCACGACCTGGAGTCATTTGGCTATGGTATTCTATAGGGTGGACTGTATCATGAATGTTTGCGAATTATTATCACTCACCAGCGGCCCTTCCAAACTATGGTGATGCTGGGATGTAATGGTCATCATCATCAGGCTATCGTAGTCCACTGCTGGACATAGGCCTCTCCAGTTGTTCGCCATTTTGATGCAACATCTAAAGGCTGTACTGATAATTGACACGCTGAGCGGGCTTCGATGGCCATAGCAGGGCGTAGCGTGATAGTTATACCGCCACCAGTCGGTTGACGCTATATAAACTCAAATATCAGAAGGGCTCATTGTGCTCGCACAGATCGCCAGGGTACAGAAATAAAAAAATAAAATGTAAATGACTGGCTCGATGACTCAATTGGTAGTGACCCCTGCCTTCTGAACCAACGGTCGTGGGTTCGAGTCCACCCGGGACAAACATTCGTGTGATGAACACTTGTGTTTGTTCCGTGTCTGGGTGTTTATATTTGTATTTAAGTATTTATTTGTGGTACCTTCGTTGTTCTGATACCCATAACACAAGTGCTTAAGCTACTTACTTTGGGGTCGGAGCAATGTATGTGATGTTGTCTGATATTTATTTTTTAAAAAAAAAAAGAAACAGTCGGTTGGCACTCCAGAGGTTGCACCACGGGCAGGTGCCTTTCACCTATCACATTTTAGCTCAAAGCCACCCTCACCACGAGACACTAGCAACAGACTTCAAACACAATTTCAAAATCATAATATCAACCTGCTCAGGAACACTTCATACTAATCTGCTCTGCTGCACGAACGTGACGTCACGCTATAATGTACCTTACGTTATGCTAAGTGTAATCTTTTTAGACCTTGAATGGACTTTCCCGGTGAACTTTGAAGGCCTATAATAGATCACAGCTACTCGGTCTGTCGTAGCATTCGATTGTTTTAATCGATTTTTAAAATATTTATTCAAGGCTTTATAAGTTCAATGTCTTTGCGGACGTCATTGGGAATTTATTAAAACACTTAAAGGCTGGGTTTTTGCTTGCTATCTGCTTTAATTAGAGTCGAAGTGCTAATTGAGAACATGTGTTTTACGTATTTATCTAGATACGTTTTTTGAGCAGGAAAGGGTACTCGTACCCTACATAAAGATAGGAATTTAATATAAATGTTACAAACAATAGTGTGTTTAGGTGAACAAATCTGCTAACTTGTCGAACAAAAAAAGAATTTTCCAAATTGGTTCACAATTCTCGGAGATAGGTATGTGATAACAAACATATAAACTTGAATTGAGAACCTCCTCCTTTTATTGAAGCCAGTTAAAATCGTACACGTGTGATGCAGTACTAGGTATATCGTGTGAGCCATGCTTAGGTACTTAGCAAAATATCTTTACGGAATAAACGAGACTTAATGTCCTCGATTGTTGTATTGTGAACGTAATTGAATAATAAAGGCACCTCGTACCTATGAGGGTAACAAAAGAATGAGTGTGAGGGTAGAAAAATTAAAATGTCCTGTATTAAGTTGGCATAATGACTATGATTGCATGTACTATCAATTGTGTAATATGCGGTGACGGAAAATAATAGAAATCACCTTCCCATATCGTCCCTTGGCGCTTGGGTGTTGTAAGAGTCTAA